>BMAO01006994.1:0-15487 GCA_019973975.1 Trichonephila clavata | reverse complement strand
GAACAGCACCACGCAGAAAGTCGCGGAAGGTACCAAAAGATCGGGAATTTTCCGGGAAGCCGTATTGCCTATTTATATTCCGATATTGTAATTAGTTAAAAAGATATTAATTAAAAACCTTAAAACGCCGAATTGTTTTACTCCTGCCGGTTGTTTACTTGGCGGAACTTCCCTTCCGTTTCGGCCGAGCGTAATCTTACGTTTTCCACCATATTAAAATTGTCATCTAATTTTCGGTGTCGAAATTAGACAAAAAATAATTACAGAATCGGAAAGATCATTTATTTCGCCACGACACGGTATAATTTTTTTGTAAAATAACGATATTTTCTATTTTTTTCGAATTTTTTAAAATAGTGTTAAAACTGATGCGTTTTTATGAAAATTATTTCTAAATCGTTGGGTATGAATTACTTTTCGTGTTATTAAATCGATATTCTACACTAATTAACTTCAAGCCTTTCTCTTTTAGATCCATTCATTTAAAAAATAAAATTCCAAAACTTTTTTTTAAAGAATTTTTAAAAAGTAGTCTTAATTTTTACTTCACATTGAATAACTTCGTCATTTATGAAGATAATCTCACAAAACCTTTTTTCCGTGTGTACAGTAATATTATCCGTAACATATACGAAGATTGAAAAAATTGCTTCAAAATTACGGATTTTAAAAAAACATTTGTGATTTTCGTAAACTTATGTTTTTTTTCTGAGAAATAAATTAAAAAGTAGTAATTTGTACATTTTTTATTTCAAAGTACGTTATTTTTGCAAATAGTTGGTGATGTTTGAGAGCATTAACGTAAAAATTACGCCCTTAAAATAAAGGTAATGATTTTTAAAATAATTTAAAATACGCGATTTTACATTTAGCCAAACATTGGTTAACTGTCTGTGGCGGAGTGCTCAGAGCTCCCGCTACACTCAAGACTATAACTGCAGCACTGCCGTGCGCGGTCAATGCGAAGGAGGATGTCCGCCTCGCAGAAACCCGCCGGTCGCCTTTTTTCATACTTGTCTTAAATTTTTTCTCCTACTGGACATTGCGTCGCCACACATCATTACACACAAAAAGGAAATATTCTGAAATATATTTTAATTCTCTCTTCTTCAATGATTGAATTCACTTGCTGCATCCCCACTGATCTGAAATTTACTTCATTTTCAGTGCTGCCATTATGTAAGCAAATGGTATGTCACAATTAATTGCTAAATGAGCAATTTTAATCAATTTTATTAGAAAATAATTAATAAGTTAGTTTTTTATAATATACTTTTTTTCGCAGATACGTGTTTAAATAATTTTAACACAGAGTGGAATGAAAAACTATAAAATTAAAATTAAAAAAATTAAATGTTTTTATCAAATAGTATTATTTTCTTTTTGAATGTTTTTTTCAGTGAAATTTTTTAAAAATTAAAATGCATTCAATGCATTTCTGATATTCATTTAAAATATTTATCAGTATCAAAATTTTTGTTCTCTTTCATAAAACTTATAGTTTACTTTAAAATAATGCGTAATTGCATGAAACTTTTTTCCCCCGTGTCGAATATTTCAAAAAATTCTCACAATTTTACTTCAAGAATTAAAATAGTAGTGAAATTTTGTAATTTGAAAAATTTATACTTTCTGTTCTTTTTTCAGCATACAACTATTTTTAAAAATGCTACAGTTTCGTTTCCGGGAAAAAACTATCTTTCTTTAAAGAATTTTATAGAAAAAAAACAACTTTTTTTTTAACAAAACAATGCTGTTTTGCATATTTTATGATTTTTTCTCATATGAATCAATATCGTTGCGTTTATATAAAAATATTTTTAAAACTTTCAGAATCAGTGATTTAAAAAATAAAAAGCCGAAAACTTTTTTGAACGAATTGTAATAAAACACTCAAAATACTTAAATCAATCATTTAATAATTTCTTCATTGAAAAAAAAAATTGCATGAAATTTTTTCCCGTGTGTCGATTTCGCTTAAAAATTACGAATTTTAAAGATTTTTTTTGTGATTTTCGTAAAATAAAGTTTTTGCGAGAAATAATATAAGCATTATTTTTGTAACCTTTTTTCTTCAAAAATTATTGTTGTTTCCAATCAATATGTGAAAACTTGGAATTTTCAATTAAAAATTGAGCCCTCAAAAATAATGAAAACTTTAAAGACATTCTAAAGGCTTTGCGCATGCGCGAGAATCATTATTATTTCCCCCCCTCTGTTTAACGCTCAGCGGCCAAGGTCAAACTTGCTGTTGCAATATTTTTTCCGTTATTGAAATGTGAGTGAGGGATTTTTAAAAAGTCGCACTGTTCACCTACTCCAGAGTTTTTTGGCGACGGACTTCGAAATTTTCAATTTAAAACTTTTAGAATCAGTGATTTTAAAAAAAAGCCAAAAACTTTTTTGAACAAATTTTAATAAAACACTCAAAATACTTAAATCAATCATTTAATAATTTCTTCTTTTATAAAGGTAATTGCATGAAACTTTTTTCCCCCGAGTCGAATATTTCAAAAAAATCCTCACAATTTTACTCCAAGAATTAAAATAGTAGTGAAATTTTGTAATTTTAAAAATTTATACTTTCTGTCTTTTTTTCAGCATACAACTATTTTTAAAAAGACTACATTTTCGTTTCCGGGAAATAAAAAATTGCAACGAAAGAATTGGAAAGTGAGTGGGTGATTTTAAAATTCACCCTGTTTGCCTATTCGAAAATTTTTGGTGACGGACCTCGAAATTTTCAACCATTCTCAAGTGACGAGAACGACACCTGAGCTTTCACCCATCTTTAATAATTACCACACCACACCAACGCAAGAACAAATTTCGAAAAAGGGATTTTTTATGACATAGTTAGAGAAATCACTCACATCGCGCGCATACACACACACACACAAGTGCTATCGGCCTGAAGGAAACACGAAATTTCCATGGGGATGAAATTATTCACTCAGGAAAAGGAAAGAATTGGAAAGTGAGTGGGTGATTTTTAAATTCGCACTGTTTGCCTATTCGAGGGTTTTTGGTGACGGACCTCGAAATTTTCAACCATGCTCAAGTGACGAGGACGACACATGAGCTTTCACCCACCTTTAATAATTACCACACCACACCAACGCAAGAACAAATTTCGAAAAAGGGAGTTTTTATGAGATTGTTAAAGAAATCACTCACATCGCACGCACGCACACACAAGTGCTATCGGCCTGAGGGAAACACGAAATTTCCATGAGGGTGAAGTTATTCAGTCGGTAAAAGCCCGTGCAACGCAGGGCTAAGCGGAGAGGAAAGAAACAAAGAAATCAAAGTAATTTCGGAAAATAATATTGGAAGTGCTGAATTTGTGAAGTTGAGTGAATATTAACGTCCCACTGTTCAGCAACACGAGGCCTTTTGGGGACGGTCCGCGTAATTTTGAACCATGGTCAAGTGACGCGGACGACACCTGAGCTGGCACCCCCTCTCATAACTACCACACCACACCAACGGGAGGACGTTTGAGCTCTCGACATAATTTATGTGCATTCACCCCTA
The DNA here is from genome assembly GCA_019973975.1 of Trichonephila clavata. Lineage (NCBI taxonomy): Eukaryota > Metazoa > Arthropoda > Arachnida > Araneae > Nephilidae > Trichonephila > Trichonephila clavata. Next base: position 11,950 of record BMAO01006994.1, on the reverse strand, counting down.
CACGGCGGGTCTTCAGTGGTACTAGGATCGAGAATTTGCGAAGAGAAGGGAAAATGTTAAGCAACAAAGCCATGACACGCACTCACGGGACATGCATTCACATCGTACGCGTGAAACCCCACAAAAGTGTTGGCGTTAGAATAAAAGGAGGAAATTAACATGGGGATTAAGTTATACCCTCGGTATAAGCCCGTGCAACGCCGGGCCATGAAAGCTAGTCTTACACTATTAAAATTCGAAGGTAAACAAACGTATCTATCTATCTATCTATCTATCTATGTGCGTCTATCTTCTCACGAACAGCACCACGCAGAAAGTCGCGGAAGGTACCAAAAGATCGGGAATTTTCCGGGGAAGCCGTATTGCCTATTTATATTCCGATATTGTAATTAGTTAAAAAGATATTAATTAAAAACCTTAAAACGCCTAATTGTTTTACTCCTGCCGGTTGTTTACTTGGCGGAACTTCCCTTCCGTTTCGGCCGAGCGGTAATCTTACGTTTTCCACCATATTAAAATTGTCATCTAATTTTCGGTGTCGAAATGAGACAAAAAATAATTACAGAATCGGAAAGATCATTTATTTCGCCACGACACGGTATAATTTTTTTTGTAAAATAACGATATTTTCTATTTTTTTCGAATTTTTTAAAATAGTGTTAAAACAGATGCGTTTTTATGAAAATTATTTCTAAATCGTTGGGTATGAATTACTTTTCGTGTTATTAAATCGATATTCTACACTAATTAACTTCAAGCCTTTCTCTTTTAGATCCATTCATTTAAAAAATAAAATTTCCAAAACTTTTTTTTTAAAGAATTTTTAAAAAGTAGTCTTAATTTTTACTTCACATTGAATAACTTCGTCATTTATGAAGATAATCTCACAAAACCTTTTTTCCGTGTGTACAGTAATATTATCCGTAACATATACGAAGATTGAAAAAATTGCTTCAAAATTACGGATTTTAAAAAACATTTTGTGATTTTCGTAAACTTATGTTTTTTTCTGAGAAATAAATTAAAAAGTAGTAATTTGTACATTTTTTATTTCAAAGTACGTTATTTTTGCAAATAGTTGGTGATGTTTGAGAGCATTAACGTAAAAATTACGCCCTTAAAATAAAGGTAATGATTTTTTAAAATAATTTAAAATACGCGATTTTACATTTAGCCAAACATTGGTTAACTGTCTGGTGGCGGAGTGCTCAGAGCTCCCGCTACACTCAAGACTATAACTGCAGCACTGCCGTGCGCGGTCAATGCGAAGGAGGATGTCCGCCTCGCAGAAACCCGCCGGTCGCCTTTTTTCATACTTGTCTTAAATTTTTTCTCCTACTGGACATTGCGTCGCCACACATCATTACACACAAAAAGGAAATATTCTGAAATATATTTTAATTCTCTCTTCTTCAATGATTGAATTCACTTGCTGCATCCCCACTGATCTGAAATTTACTTCATTTTCAGTGCTGCCATTATGTAAGCAAATGGTATGTCACAATTAATTGCTAAATGAGCAATTTTAATCAATTTTATTAAAAATAATTAATAAGTTAGTTTTGTATAATATACTTTTTTTCGCAGATACGTGTTTAAATAATTTTAACACAGAGTGGAATGAAAAACTATAAAATTAAAATTAAAAAAATTAAATGTTTTTATCAAATAGTATTATTTTCTTTTTGAATGTTTTTTTCAGTGAAATTTTTTAAAAATTAAAATGCATTCAATGCATTTCTGATATTCATTTAAAATATTTATCAGTATCAAAATTTTTGTTCTCTTTCATAAAACTTATAGTTTACTTTAAAATAATGCGTAATTGCATGAAACTTTTTCCCCCGTGTCGAATATTTCAAAAAATTCTCACAATTTTACTTCAAGAATTAAAATAGTAGTGAAATTTTGTAATTTGAAAAATTTATACTTTCTGTTCTTTTTTCAGCATACAACTATTTTTAAAAATGCTACAGTTTCGTTTCCGGGAAAAAACTATCTTTCTTTAAAGAATTTTATAGAAAAAAAACAACTTTTTTTTTTAACAAAACAATGCTGTTTTGCATATTTTATGATTTTTTCTCATATGAATCAATATCGTTGCGTTTATATAAAAATGATTTTTAAAACTTTCAGAATCAGTGATTTAAAAAATAAAAAGCCGAAAACTTTTTTGAACGAATTGTAATAAAACACTCAAAATACTTAAATCAATCATTTAATAATTTCTTCTTTTATAAAGGTAATTGCATGAAACTTTTTTCCCCCGAGTCGAATATTTCAAAAAAATCCTCACAATTTTACTCCAAGAATTAAAATAGTAGTGAAATTTTGTAATTTTAAAAATTTATACTTTCTGTCTTTTTTTCAGCATACAACTATTTTTAAAAAGACTACATTTTCGTTTCCGGGAAATAAAAAATTGCAACGAAAGAATTGGAAAGTGAGTGGGTGATTTTAAAATTCACCCTGTTTGCCTATTCGAAAATTTTTGGTGACGGACCTCGAAATTTTCAACCATTCTCAAGTGACGAGAACGACACCTGAGCTTTCACCCATCTTTAATAATTACCACACCACACCAACGCAAGAACAAATTTCGAAAAAGGGATTTTTTATGACATAGTTAGAGAAATCACTCACATCGCGCGCATACACACACACACACAAGTGCTATCGGCCTGAAGGAAACACGAAATTTCCATGGGGATGAAATTATTCACTCAGGAAAAGGAAAGAATTGGAAAGTGAGTGGGTGATTTTTAAATTCGCACAGTTTGCCTATTCGAGGGTTTTTGGTGACGGACCTCGAAATTTTCAACCATGCTCAAGTGACGAGGACGACACATGAGCTTTCACCCACCTTTAATAATTACCACACCACACCAACGCAAGAACAAATTTCGAAAAAGGGAGTTTTTATGAGATTGTTAAAGAAATCACTCACATCGCACGCACACACAAGTGCTATCGGCCTGAGGGAAACACGAAATTTCCATGAGGGTGAAGTTATTCAGTCGGTAAAAGCCCGTGCAACGCAGGGCTAAGCGGAGAGGAAAGAAACAAAGAAATCAAAGTAATTTCGGAAAATAATATTGGAAGTGCTGAATTTGTGAAGTTGAGTGAATATTAACGTCCCACTGTTCAGCAACACGAGGCCTTTTGGGGACGGTCCGCGTAATTTTGAACCATGGTCAAGTGACGCGGACGACACCTGAGCTGGCACCCCCTCTCATAACTACCACACCACACCAACGGGAGGACGTTTGAGCTCTCGACATAATTTATGTGCATTTCACCCCTACACGGCGGGTCTTCAGTGGTACTAGAATCGAGAATTTGCGAAGAGAAGTGAAAATGTTAAGCAACAAAGCCATGACACGCACTCACGGGACATGCATTCACATCGTACGCGTGAAACCCCACAAAAGTTTTGGCGTTAGAATAAAAGGAGGAAATTAACATGGGGATTAAATTATACCCTCGGTATAAGCCCGTGCAACGCCGGGCCATGAAAGCTAGTCTTACACTATTAAAATTCGAAGGTAAACAAACGTATCTATCTATCTATCTATCTATCTTTCTATATGCGTCTATCTTCTCACGAACAGCACCACGCAGAAAGTCGCAGAAGGTACCAAAAGATCGGGAATTTTCCGGGGAAGCCGTATTGCCTATTTATATTCCGATATTGTAATTAGTTAAAAAGATATTAATTAAAAACCTTAAAACGCCGAATTGTTTTACTCCTGCCGGTTGTTTACTTGGCGGAACTTCCCTTCCGTTTCGGCCGAGCGGTAATCTTACGTTTTCCACCATATTAAAATTGTCATCTAATTTTCGGTGTCGAAATGAGACAAAAAATAATTACAGAATCGGAAAGATCATTTATTTCGCCACGACACGGTATAATTTTTTTTGTAAAATAACGATATTTTCTATTTTTTTCGAATGTTTTAAAATAGTGTTAAAACAGATGCGTTTTTATGAAAATTATTTCTAATTGGTTGGGTATGAATTACTTTTCGTGTAATTAAATCGATATTCTACACTAATTAACTTCAAGCCTTTCTCTTTTAGATCCATTCATTTAAAAAATAAAATTTTCAAAACTTTTTTTTTAAAGAATTTTTAAAAAGTAGTCTTAATTTTTACTTCACATTGAATAACTTCGTCATTTATGAAGGTAATCTCACAACCTTTTTTCCGTGTGTGCAGTAATATTATCCGTAACATATACGAAGATTGAAAAAATTGCTTCACAATTACTGATTTTAAAAAACATTTTGTGATTTTCGTAAACTTATGTTTTTTTCTGAGAAATAAATTAAAAAGTAGTAATTTGTACATTTTTTATTTCAAAGTACGTTATTTTTGCAAATAGTTGGTGATGTTTGAGAGCATTAACGTAAAAATTACGCCCTTAAAATAAAGGTAATGATTTTTTAAAATAATTTAAAATACCGGATTTTACATTTAGCCAAACATTGGTTAACTGTCTGGTGGCGTAGTGCTCAGAGCTCACGCTACACTCAAGACTATAACTGCAGCACTGCCGTGCGCGGTCAATGCGAAGGAGGATGTCCGCCTCGCAGAAACCCGCCGGTCGCCTTTTTTCATACTTGTCTTAAATTTTTTTCTCCTGCTCGACATTGCATCGCCACACATCATTACACACAAAAGGAAATATTCTGAAATATATTTTAATTCTCTCTTCTTCAATGATTGAATTCACTTGCTGCATCCCCACTGATCTGAAATTTACTTCATTTTCAGTGCTGCCATTATTTAAGCAAATGGTATGTCACAATTAATTGCTAAATGAGCATTTTTAATCCATTTTATTAAAAATAATTAATAAGTTAGTTTTTTATAATATACTTTTTTTCGCAGATACGTGTTTAAATAATTTTAACACAGAGTGGAATGAAAAACTATAAAATTAAAATTAAAAAAATTAAATGTTTTTATCAAATAGTATTATTTTCTTTTTGAATGTTTTTTTCAGTGAAATTTTTTAAAAATTAAAATGCATTCAATGCATTTCTGATATTCATTTAAAATATTTATCAGTATCAAAATTTTTGTTCTCTTTCATAAAACTTATAGTTTACTTTAAAATAATGCGTAATTGCATGAAACTCCCCCCCCCCGTGTCGAATATTTCAAAAAATTCTCACAATTTTACTTCAAGAATTAAAATAGTAGTGAAATTTTGTAATTTGAAAAATTTATACTTTCTGTTCTTTTTTCAGCATACAACTATTTTTAAAAATGCTACAGTTTCGTTTCCGGGAAAAAACTATCTTTCTTTAAAGAATTTTATAGGAAAAAAAACAACTTTTTTTTTTAACAAAACAATGCTGTTTTGCATTATTTATGATTTTTTCTCATATGAATCAATATCGTTGTGTTTATATAAAAATGATTTTTAAATTTTTCAGAATCAGTGATTTAAAAAATAAAAAGCCGAAAACTTTTTTGAACGAATTGTAATAAAACACTCAAAATACTTAAATCAATCATTTAATAATTTCTTCATTGAAAAAAAAAATTGCATTACATTTTTTCCCGTGTGTCGATTTCGCTTAAAAATTACGGATTTTTAAGATTTTTTTTGTGATTTTCGTAAAATAAAGTTTTTGCGAGAAATAATATAAGCATTATTTTTGTAACCTTTTTTCTTCAAAAATTATTGTTGTTTCCAATCAATATGTGAAAACTTGGAATTTTCAATTAAAAATTGAGCCATAAAAAATAATGAAAATTAAAGACATTCTAAAGGCTTTGCGCATGCGCGAGAATCATTATTATTTTTTCCCCCTCTGTTTAACGCTCAGTGGCCATGGTCAAACTTGATGTTGCAATATTTTTTCCGTTATTCATTACTAGATTAATTATGTAATGACAACACTGTATAATCTGTTTTTTTCTGGATAAAACGATAGATTATAGTTTTCTGGACTATACTTTAGCTACCAGTATATAACGATTCATTGGCAAATGAAAATACAACACATACACACAAACCCTTTGTATTATTTTAAGCTCTAAGAAAATAATTATTGTTAAAATAATGAATATGCTTGGTTTTTCGTAATATATTATATCAGAACGTTTTCTTTGTTGCTTTAAATATACATTTTTTTAAGTAAAAAAGAATTGTTTTCTGTAAATCATTAATCGAAATTTTTCAATCGTTACGTATAAGGATTTCTTATAACTATGATAAGTAAACCATCTGAACTAAAAGGATTCATACTTTGCTCTTTTAATATCAGTGATTGAATAAATTAAATACCAAACATCATTTATTTGTCACGATTCGGATTTTTTTTCCAAAATAATAATACTTTGCCTATTTTATGATTTCTTCTAAAATGAATAAATATCGATGCATTTAAATGAAAATGATTTTTAAAAAAGTCATTGATCATTTAGAATCAATGATTAAAAAAATAAAATTTTTAAAAACTATATTTCTTTAAAGAATTTTATAGGAAAAAAACAACTTTTTTTTTTTTACAAAACAATGATGTTTTGCATATTTTATGATTTTTTCTCATATGAATCAATATCGTTGAAGTGAGTGGGTGATTTTAAAATTCACCCTGTTTGCCTATTCGAGAATTTTTGGTGACGGACCTCGAAATTTTTAACCATTCTCAAGTGACGAGGACGACACCTGAGCTTTCACCCATCTTTAATAATTACCACACCACACCAACGCAAGAACAAATTTCGAAAAAGGGATTTTTTATGACATAGTTAGAGAAATCACTCACATCGCGCACATACACACACACACACAAGTGCTATCGGCCTGAAGGAAACACGAAATTTCCATGGGGATGAAATTATTCACTCAGGAAAAGGAAAGAATTGGAAAGTGAGTGGGTGATTTTTAAATTCGAACTGTTTGCCTATTCAAGGGTTTTTGGTGACGGACCTCGAAATTTTCAACCATGCTCAAGTGACGAGGACGACACCTGAGCATTAACCCATCTTTTAGAATTACCACATCACACCAACGCAAGAACAAATTTCGAAAAAGGAAGTTTTTATGACGTAGTTAAAGAAATCACTCACATCGCGCGCATACACACACACACACACAAGTGCTATCGGCCTGAGGGAAACACGAAATTTCCATGGGGATGAAGTTATTCACTCGGTAAAACGAAAGAATTGGAGAGTGAGTGGGTGATTTTTAAATTCGCACTGTTTGCCTATTCGAGGGTTTTTGGTGACGGACCTCGAAATTTTCAACCATGCTCAAGTGACGAGGACGACACATGAGCTTTCACCCACCTTTAATAATTACCACACCACACCAACGCAAGAACAAATTTCGAAAAAGGGAGTTTTTATGAGATTGTTAAAGAAATCACTCACATCGCACGCACGCACACACAAGTGCTATCGGCCTGAGGGAAACACGAAATTTCCATGAGGGTGAAGTTATTCAGTCGGTAAAAGCCCGTGCAACGCAGGGCTAAGCGGAGAGGAAAGAAACAAAGAAATCAAAGTAATTTCGGAAAATAATATTGGAAGTGCTGAATTTGTGAAGTTGAGTGAATATTAACGTCCCACTGTTCAGCAACACGAGGCCTTTTGGGGACGGTCCGCGTAATTTTGAACCATGGTCAAGTGACGCGGACGACACACAAAAGTGTTGGCGTCAGAAAGAAAGGAGGAAATTAACATGGGGATTAAGTTATACTCTCGGTATAACTTAATCCCCATGTTAATTTAACATATGCACATATGTATGCACTCGGTAAAAGCCCGTGCAACGCCGGGCCATGAAAGCTAGTTCTAGTATAACTTATGTGGTTGAAGGAAACGATTTTGATGAACTTAGCTACAACAGAATCATTTATTATGGAAAGTAGCAAAGAAATAATTGACTTACATAATATTTCTAGGATTTCAAAACTGAATGAATACTTTATACCTTTTTTTTTTAAAAAAAAGAAATACAGTTTCCTAATTTTCTTTACAAAACATGTACTGTTAAACGTTTTTTTTTTCTTAAATGTATTTATGTTGCACGTAAATGTTAAAATTTTAATATAAATAACTATGCAGCTAATGATTGTTTACTTATGGAACTTGTAAAAATTATGAAAAATCAACTATACAAGGTTTTTCGATTTAAGAAAAATTTATTACTTGTACCGCTTTGACATAAGATGGAATGCACCACTCTTTAAGCTACTTTACTGCACAAACCATTGTATTTTTCAAATGGTTTTGGATTATACCTACTGTATTAAAAAGTGTTGTGTAACTAATATTGTTGACAGTCTTAAAAAAAGTAGACAATTGATTGCTTTTAAAACTAAATAAAATATTAACTTGAATTGCATTTCCCATCATATAAATATTACTTACTATATATATATATATATATATATAATTAATTACATTACACAATCTTTAATGCTTTAGAAAGTCTTTCACAACTGTGATGCAATTATAATGTATATGTCACCACAGCTGAAAATTCCATCTAGCACTTTTTAAGATCAAAAAGTCATTCAAGACTTTCAGAGATGTAAGAATATTTACTTCATTCATCTGGTTGATACACAGAACACATATAAAGCAACCTGAAAAACTAAAACTATTTAAAGTATTTATAAAACAAATAGTATATCAAAAACTGGTCCATTACTGGACAAAAAAATAAATAAATCCTTATTAGTACATCTATACCATAAAAAAGACAATCACATTATATCATTACTTTCAGTACCACTTTCCTCATCACCCATGAAATGTAACATATGGATGAAATACCTGTTTCTATATAGGCAAGGCAGATTTTCAAGGTCTATTCCTGTATAACAAACAGCACAAATATTATCAAAATGATGAATAATTTATTATTAAGAATTATTTACACATAAGTTAAAACATATTACTTACTTTAGTATATAGTTTTGCTTGTATTGATAGCAAGCATTAACATCACCCGATTCTATATATTTTATATTAAACACTTACCTGCAAAAAGTATACATGTAATTTCTAAATTCGTATGTTCCAAAAGTATAAATCAATTTTTTTGCCTAAAATTTTATTAAGAATGAATGATATAAAAAATTACCATATTCCCATCACTTTCCAAAATTTGTGTGGTAACATTCAACTGCAATGGAATCTCTATCCTGCATGATTTTTAAATTATATACTTCTAATATACTGTCATAAAGCCATTTGTGACAAAAATTTGGTCCTTTTTAATAATTACTTACCTCCTCATCTGATATAAAAATATACAACAACTTTACCCATAAAAACATAGCTAAATGTCTTGGAAAACATAAAACAACTCCACTACAAGCATATATCAGGTGTTAAAGATACAGTTAAGTTTTTTTTTTTTGCAAATAGCTTTTGAATTGAGTAATGCTGACTTGCCTGAGCTTGAATGTTTTCTTTCTTGACAACTAAAAAAAGAACATTTCAGAGCTTTCCTTTTTATATCCCCAATAGTTGGCTTAAATATTTACTGCTAGTTTAAATGCTGATAGGGAGGTAGGTACAAGAGGATCAGGTAAATAATTCTTTAGTAATTACTTTTTACCTTTCTTTTACTGAATTGCATGTTGAGACAATTGTTCCTGAACTATTTTACCTTGCAATAAACAATTTAATACTACAAGTAGAAGTTCAGTCTCCTGGTTTTTCTTATGTCATTACATATTTCTTTGGCGGAAGACCCCATACCACACTTTCTATCTGAGATATGGAAAGAAGTATATTCAACATTTTCAACAACATGGAATCTCTCAAACAATTTAAGAATGAACTTAATATGTTTACATGGTGCATGATTATCTGAGCATTCACATGTATACCAAGCCGAACATGATAATTTTACACACCTGTAATGGCATTGATCACACACACACATAGCCTCTTTCTGAAATGCTACCATAATCTTTTTAACAACATAAAATACATCTCCATTAGTCCGCGATTTTACAAACCAAGAATTTGTTGCCTGGTCATAAATATCTGTCAGGAATCTTCAATTCATTTTGAAATGGAAATAGGTTGTGAGGATATAAACTGGGGAGAGTACCATTTAAAATTCTATAATGTGCTAAATATGTGTCATGCTGTATTTTCAACAAACTATCTGCTTGACAGTTAAATTTTCATTTTAAAATAATTGGACATTCATGTATTGTGAATATAGATTAACAATATATATTTTTATCAGTATTGGCATGCAGAAGTAGATGATGTGACTTATACTATTAGTAGGCTGAATTACAATAAATATCATCAAAATATTTATTGAAAGCAGGCTTTTTATCAGTCGATACAATTTTAAAATTTTCCATTATTTGTTTACGTCTGATTGAACTTATTCCTTCCAAATGAGCTACTAGAGAAATTTCCCTTCGCATTTCAAAATTGGAAAACAAGATCATTTCTTCCAAGTGCATTGAAGGCGTAATGCAATTAATTTTTAACTGGGCACCCTTTCTCTCAGAATGTTGAAACACAATACATATTTCCCGTATTTAATTTATTAATAATAACATGAGCAACAGAGTAAAGCATTCCTTATTAGTCAAGTACAATTAAACTTCTATTAACCGAATACATATTCTAATACCGAAGATTTTTCAATACCCACTTCAAGATTAGCTTTAATGAACTCTATAGAAGTTTTATAAACCAGTTGAAATGCTTGATTATGCTTTGAAAAATATATTATACTGATCCCTTAAAAGTCTTTATAAAGAGTGATTCTACCAAGAGAGAGAGAGAGTATTCCATTAATAATTAGAATATAGAATCTTTGATATTTCTATACAACTAGTTTTTCTTTTATATGTCTAGGAAGCTTCACATGTTAGCAAATGTGTTAAATATCTAAATCTACAATTTCACTCATGATATGGAAAAGGTTAAGGGAAAGTTAAATCTCAACATATTGTGTAGATCTTTACATGTGATTCGTATAAAATTTTTTGCAATAGATAATACATTCCAATAATGATTTTTTTCTTACTTTAATTAAATAAATGTATTTTCTTAATAAGAATAGTGTTATTACCTTTGGTTGGATCCTAGCAGGGCACCCTTCTTTTACAAGAACACCTCCAGAAAATTTATATTTTCTATTATTATTCTCACAATCATTTAAAAATTTAGCCAAACAATTTACCTCATATATTTACGCTAATTTTTCATAACAATCAATAGAACTTTCGATTTAACGACAAGAAAAAGTTTTACACTCACGAGATCCGCCAAGGGGCAATCACCCAGCAGGAACTAAAAAAATAATGAATCTACTACAATGGTAAATACCTGGAAATTTTAAAACGTATTATTAAAACATTATAAATAATCAAAGCATAAAATTTTTACATTCACGTGATCGGAGAATCGAGCTTTTACACGGCAGAAGCTAGAAAGTCGATGAACGGAAAATGTTAATTACATCAAATCAAAGCACAAAATAAAATAAAAATACAATATAAAAAGAGTAAAATAATAATAATTCAAAATTATGAATCAAAGTTTTTAGTTGTTCACATAAGTTAGAAATTCCATAAATCAGCAAATATGTTAAAATGATGGAAAACTTAACAGGAAATTGATACAATATAAAAACTGCAAAAAAATGTAACAATCAAACATTATAATTCAAAGTTATAAAATACCTAATCAATAAATCTCTCCGCTAGAATTTTATATACGAACCTTTCAGCACGAGCGCTATAGTAAGAATGATTTTAGTAGGTTCAATTAAGCCAACGATGAACTTGGCGATTTTGAAAAAGAGGCCAAAAATATCAAAGTAACCCATCCTTGATTGTAGATTATAGGAATAGCTGCTGCCAACGAAATTGCGCATTAAACGTCCGGCCTTGTTTGTTCCTTTTATCTGTCACTATCTGGTCAAGGCATTGTATCT
>BMAO01006993.1:0-30108 GCA_019973975.1 Trichonephila clavata | reverse complement strand
CCATATTGGTGTCTTTGATAAGTACTCCACTACCAGAGTGAGAATCCTCGTCTTTGCTACCATCAGAATATACAGCGTAGTGCCTTCTGGAATGCAATTTATAATTTCATGAGCAAATTGCTAGAGGCATCTCGCGAAGCGTCGTTTTTCTTAGAAACCTTAGAGAGCAATTCAGTATGGAAATTGACACCTGGAAGACCAACAGAGGGATTAAGGCATTGCATCAAAGAGCACTGTTCCACCGTAGGTTCAAGCAAATTATTGTAATAGATCTGGCTAAAGGACTGCGTTTTTTGAGTCTATAAAAATTTAAAAATTTTAAAAATTTGATTGGGTTCGTAATTTATTTCTGACAACGGATACATCTGTATATGAATTGACTTTGAATGAAGAGGAAGAACTAATTTCGCTCTGTAAGAGTCGAGATTTAATTTCAAAATAGCCAATTAATTAATTTTGGATTAAAACTATCCCATAATAACCAAACAAGCTTTAAAAATATTTTTACAATTTTCTACATCTTGTATGTGTGAATTCGCATTTTCAGCCTTAAAAAGTATAAAAAATTTTTAAAAATCAAAACTTTTAAATGTAGATGACGGAATGAGAGTGGGACTGTCAATTTTATACGACCAAATATAAAAGAAATAAACATAAATCATCTAGCTCAAATTGCGCATTAAATGTATTTTTATAATTAATGTGTAATTAATCACCCAATGAACATTTTATTGCATTTGTCGTACATATTAATTTATTTTACATTGAAAATTGTTTACCTTTACTATTTTGCATAATGTACTATAAATAAGTAAAATTCGTATCTATATTATTAATAACTTATTTTACCGTTATTGTGACGCTTATTTTAAAATCGATAAAAGTGTACCGCAACAAAAAAAAAATGTTGATTGTCATTGGTTTAGACAAATTCTTTTAAAAAATGCCTTCTCTTATGTAAAAAAATGTAACATATTATTATAAATTATCCTAATAAGTATTTTATCAAGATTATATAAAATTAATCTAAGAAAAAAATTTAAAATGTTAAAAAATTTAATGAAAAAGAAAATCCAGGTTGATATAGAATAAAAATAAATATGTGCAAGAACCAGATGTGAAAAGAAAGTCGTTTCCTCTAGTCCTCAACCATTTTAAATAAGTAATTTTTTATCTTAAAGGCTACAAATCTAAGAATCCAAAATTCAGATTTAATACACTGGGGTCCAAAAGTTAAGCATAAATCGTAAAATGCGAAAAACGTGGAGTAAATATTCGTAAAATTATTCCAAATTTCTTGCAGATATTAATTGGGTGAAGAAGAAACATTGGGTTTATGCAAAACTTTCAGTCGACTACGTCCTGCGCGAAACACCGGCACATGTCGGAACGCGGAGAAACCGATTCACGCGGCATAAGCAGTTCAGACAAGTTTCGTGCAACTGCTGTGCAAAGGAACGTTGTTAACCATCAAACAAGGTGAATGATGGCACAAAGACGCCAATTGGACATGTTTACGAAAAGAAGAATTGTTGGAATACTGGAATCATCAAGATCACAAACCGAAGCATCTCGAATTCTGAATGTGGAACAGTCTGTGATCTCAAGACTGTGGCAGAGGTTTAAACAACAGGAGATGTTACTCGGCAACCCAGTAGGAGGTCGACCAAGAGTCACAACCCCTCGCCAAGAACGATATCTGGTAATAAGTGCGTGACGTCACAGGGGCAGTACTGCCGGAGCACTGGGTTCGGCACTCACAGTCGCCACAGGAATACGAATTTCAGAAAAACTGTTTACAGGAGACTCAACCATGCTGGCCTGTATGCCAGAAGACCAGCAGTTTGCATTCCCCTCACGTCTGCGCATAAACGCGCTCGCTTGAACTGGAGTTTGAAATATCAATATTGGAGTGTGGGAGAGTGGGCCAATGTGATGTTCAGTGACGAGTCCCGGTTTAGTCTGAGTAGTGATTCTCGGCGGGTAACGCTATGGAGAGAACTTGGAACACGTTTTGAACCAAGAAATATAACGGAAAGACATCATTTTCCATCAAGGGGAGTAATGGTATGGGCAGGCATCATGATGGACGGCCACAAAGACCTCCATTTCTTTGACACGGGGTCTGTGACTGCTCAAAGATACAGAGACGAAGTTCTTGAGCCTTATGTTCGCTTGTTTCGAGGTGTTGTCGGTCCTGACTTCATATTCATGGATGATAATGCGCCCTGTCACGGAGCGGTGCTGATTGATGACTTCCTTGAAACGGAAAACATCCAGCGCATGTCGTGACCTGCGAACTCCCCTGATTAAATCCTATCGAGCATGTATGAGATATGCTCGGGAGACAAATTGCAACCCTTTCTCACCCACCAAGCTCCGTTACAGAACTATAGAGAGCACTCCAAGAAGTTTGTAACCGTTTGAGCCCACAACTCATTCATCATCTCATAGCAAGTATGGTAAATCGCTGTGCAGCGTGTCTGGCTGTCAGAGGTGACCACACGCCTTATTAAACTGCAACATCAGTACTTTAGTTAATGTTTTCTTTCATTTTTTCTTTAAATTGTGAATTCTTGCTATGCTCAGTTTTCTTTCAAACTGCTACTTTGGATAGTAAAATTAATTATTATCATTCTTTTAATTTACTTCCTTATTTTATAACCATTTTACACTCGCATATCACGTTTCCCGCCATTCTGATTTACAGTTCCTTCTTTATTCACATAATTATCAATTAAGCTTAACTTTTGGACACCAGTATATTTAACGCTTTAAAGACAAATAAATCCATTGAACGAGTTTTTTCAATGCCTGGTAATTTTGTGTACCAAATAAGAACACGGCTAAGCGCTAAATTTATTGAGGTTCTTCGTTTTCTTAAATTAAATTTTATGAAACAAAAATAAGTAAAATAATATTTTAAATAGATTAAAAATATTTGTCATTTTCTCTGATTTTTTAAAGAACAATTTTAATTTTGAATTGTTTTATTTTATTAATTTTATGTATGAGTGTGTTTCGCGCGTTTTCTTTTTTGTATTTTTGTAAGTAAATACAAATACATATGAATGCAAACTTTTGCTTGTATAATTTGTTAATTTCTGGAATTTTTAAAGGTATTAAATTGTTATTTTTTTATTTGACACATATATACCTCACGTTTTTTTGTTTTTGTATTTTTGAATTATTATAATAAAAAAAACTCAATTTTAAGCTGTAAATACAGCTTGGTTTTTTTACCTGTAAACATTAGAAATCAGTTTAAACGAGTTTCATTAAAAATTTATAATAAGAGAACCGCTTTTTAAAAAAGTCCATTTTGAATAAACTCTATTTTTTTTCAAATTATTAGTGAACAATTTTCTTACGTGTATAACATTTACTCTATTTGAAAAAAGGTAAAATCTGTGAATCAGAATTCGGTAGAATAATTAATTTCTGAAATTAAAAACTTACAAATGGTTTTAATTACAGAACAATTATTAGAAAGAATACGATTAGAAGCATTTTAGAATAACGACTACATTAACGAGCATAAAACATGATTGATGTGCAAAAATTTCCATTTTCAGTAGGTAATAACATGCTCGATTACAAATCGCGTACCCATAGGAAGAATGCACTTAAATATTTAAATAAGGATTTAACCTGAAAAGCTCACGTATTCAAATTCAAAGAGCAATAATCATTGAACTATATTACAAACTCTCGTGCGGAATAAATTCTAATGCATGTTCCTAAATGATGAACGCTGAATTCATTAGTTTATCTATCGTCTCTAATAGGATCACGTGCATACTTAATGTTTATCGAAACATATGTTTACATTTATCTGCATGTAATTTATGTACGATATTATGACAGGCTAAAATCATCTTCAGAGGTATAAATAGGCTATAAGAACATACGTAAGAAATCATTCATATAAATATATATGTATGCAATGATATTCCTATTTAGCTCTTTTAAAATGAAAGCGAAAAACAATATTAGAGTAAAGTTAACTCCATACTTTTCAATGGAGATAGGTTCAATTAATTTTAAACTGAAGATTTTGTGTTTATCCACATAAAAGATCTTGATGATAACCGTGAAAAAACACACTTAAATCGAGTTTTATTTTTGACAGTTTATATTTGGTCCCGATTCTACTAAATTTAGTGTATGTAATGAAATAGCTGCTCTATATTAAATTAGCTAAATCTTGAAAGCCCAGAAGAAAAAAATTACGTGGAAATTTAGTGAATAAAAAAAAAGTTAGAATTTAAAGAATTGCCATAAAAAACTCAAAATCATAACGTTCTGCGTTGCTTTAAGACTAATTTTAATACTTCTGAACGCTTTGTTTGAAGATTATAAGTTAAAGTCACCAAATTACAGAGAAACTACAAATTTAAATCATGAAGTAATAAAAAAAATATTTGATCGGATTTTCAAAAATGTTTGTTTTATGTTAATAAACCAATATAAAATGATGAGGTTGCCTTATTTATACAATGCAAGATATATATCAGAATGGTCCGTGGTAGTTAACAAAAGTCTTTTCCAAGAAAATAATTTCATAAACCTAATTTCCATAAACCTATTACATCCATCCCGGCATGTGATAATCAAAATTCCCGTATATCCGCCACAACTCGAGCTTTGAAACAAAGCAAAAAAAATAGTTGGAAAAAATCAACAAATATTGAAATAAAAATGATGCCCCACAAACCCCGTAAAATTGAACCTCACCAGGACTCATCAGACGAAGATATGTCAGATGAGACATGCTTGTGTGTGTGTGTGTGTGTGTGTGTGTGTGTGTGTGTGTGTGTGTGTGTGTGTGGTGTGTGTGTGTGTGTGTGTGTGTGTGGTGTGTGTGTGTGTGTGTGTGTGTGTGTGTGTGGTGTGTGGTGGTGTGTGACGCCAAAGAAGAGGAACTAATGAAAACACGCTTTTTAACCCCGACCAAACACAGGAAGTGACATTTTTCAATTATACTTAGTTGACATGGTGGGAAAATTCTCCACCAAAATCTATTTACTTTTATTTTTATAAATCACTTTTTATACACAATTTGAAACATTTTGAGCATCATCTGACTTTATCAAATTACGTATGATTTAGCACCCTTGAAATTAGAAAATTACTTTATTCCCTTTGCGAAAATCTCATGAAAACTTTTAAATTATTTATTTATTTATTTTTATTTTTTTTTCAATTGAAACTTTATTGAAGAGATTTGAGCATAGTCTTATTTTATCAAATTACGTATGTATTAGGAGCATTCTTCAAAATCGTCGCATTTTTTAATTCATTGTTTGGTGCAGCTTACCCTAATTTGACTCTTGGGCCATAAAATCCAACAATCAATCAATCTCAGCTTTGTTAATAAAAAAAAAATTTATAATCCAAAATTGAGACAATCTTAATGAACTGTTAATATCTAAGTTAATACATATAGTTAACATAATAGTTAAATATCTAAGTATATGTATCAATGTAGAGGTAATGTTTTCACTAAATAATTATAAAAGAAAAAGGGAAACAATATTTTAATCGGAATGGTAACTTTTTTTTAATAGTTCATAGAGGCAGAAAAGACTGAAAAGTTTTGCGGAAATCAACCTTGCGGGAGGGGAAGTTACGAAAGCGTAAGAAATAATTGTACTTCCGTTATAGAAATTCAAGTTCTGTTCCTTTTAAACTAATCGGGAAAGGTTAAAAGAATGATTTTCAATACAATAGAGTACTTTTTGCCAGGTACCGATATAAATAATTTTATATATATAAACATTATACAATCATACAACACATCTTAACATACACAAAATAAACACAATCATACAACCCATCATAAAATCAAATGAAATAATTTTCCTCCCCGTATCTGACATAAAATGAAAGCATTCCACAATGATGTATCTAAATAATGGAAGAATATTTGTTTGTTTTATTTATTGCCTCTTGTTTTGTTATTGGGTAATTTAAGAGATGCTGATCTATTCTATCTACACCACAAGAGAAGTCCGATAATAAACTTTCATTTCTTCCGGAATCATTTACAGAAATTTCTGACTCACTATCTGAGTCAATGTCAGAATTATTTTCTTTTGTGAGAGTCTCTCATAGTCACTCAATTTTCTTCTATTTTAAGCCCCAAATTTAAAAGAAATAGTGCCCGTAGCTTATGGTACACCGATCTAGTAAAAATAAAATTCCCGCCTTATCTAGTCTAAAAAAATGCTGTAAAATCTAACCTTTAGACATATTTTTGTAATCCTAACTTTACTCGAATATTAGAGACAGTTCTTAGAATCATTGCACTCCAAACAAGCAAAAAATAAGGGCAAATCAGAGGATTAGAGTAGAATAAATTATAGTTTGAAAAAACTAAAAAACACGCTTTTATACTGAATCGAACTAAAAAGTAAAAAAATAATTTTTAATAAAGAATAAAATGATTAACAAGAAAATGAATGTCATTGTGGTAAAAGCGTGGGGTGCTTTGTACTACATTTTTACACTAATTCAGCTTTTCGGAATAGAAGTTTAAAATTATGACAATTCATACATTTATAGAACACCCACGCTTTTACCCCAATGACATTTATTTTCTTGTTAATCATTTTATTCTTTATTAAGAATTATTTTTTTACTTTTTAGTTTGATTCAGTATAAAAGCGTGTTTTTTTAGTTTTTTTCAAACTATAATTTATTTTTCATTTTTTTAGTTCGAACTACAATAAAAGGTGTTTTTTTAGTTTTTTAAACTATCATTTATTTATTGTTAAATTTATCCTTGATATTTGAAGCTGGAATTACGTGGCTGTAGAATTAGTCTTTCTCTTCAATGGATATTGATTAACGGGTCTAAAGTGTATTTATTCTCTCTGTTTATGAGGCCTTGAATGAGTCCCGTATCGTTATATTAGATTCCGTCTCTTTTGAACCGGTCAAACAAATAAAATGTGTAAAGAAGAAAAAGTTCGAATTAAAAAAAAATTTTAATGTACCATGTTTTTATATAACGGACTAAAAATTATAAAATTCCTCCTTTTCGTTTTTGTTTTCTTTTTTAACATTTTCATGCATTGTTATCCACTTCTCAGCTATGATCCAAATTTCAAGTCTCTGGCTCCTCGGGAAGTCACACAGTTTAAAATCAATTACAAAATTCCACCCGGACAGACATTAAAGAAAGCGAGTTAATAAAAGCTTGGTAATATGAAGTGTCAATCATTTATTCACCTTTTAAACGTGTTTCTTTCATGTTAATTCGTATCATCACTTCTAAACGTATTGCTTTATAAAAATCAAAAATATTTCGCACTTAGAACGCAAATATTTTTTTTCACATGCAGGAGCCATTTTTTTATTTTCATTTTCAGAAAAATGTTTATATTATGCTTAGAAATTGCTAACACACACCCACCCTCCAATTTCTCAGATACAAAAAAACTTTTTTTTTTATTTCTATTAACCGCAAGTGTATTTTATACTTGCATAAAATTAGCTTTAAATTCAAAACAGTTGCTTTAGGGTTACACCTTATTCTTTAGTCGCTAGATCTGAAATAAGTCGCCAAATCTGGAAATGATGTATGAAATTAGTCGCCATATCTGGAAATGGTACATGGAACAAGTCGACAAATTTAAAAATGATATATGCAATAAATCGCCAAATCTGGATGTTTTATCTGGAATTGTCGCCAAATCTAATTATCCTTATTCCTGACGATCCTGAAAAGGACAATGGGATAAAATTATGAAATTATTGTATTGTCATCAGTCCTTGACAAGTGTGAGAAATTTCAAATGAATCCTATCTTTTTAAGTGGGTAAAAATCGAGTTCTAAGATTCCGTTACATGCAAGTGAAACTTATAAAAGCGTGTTAAAAAGTGTTGTCCCAGCAATGCTCGGGTAATTCAGGGAAGGGCTATTTCAAGTGCTTGAGTTGCGTTCGGGTAAAAGTGGGAAGTGGTTAAATTAAAGCTGCATTTCGAAAGCTATTAACAACGTACCACGTGATTTTAAACTACGATAAAATTACGAGAACGGCACCTGTGTGAGCTGCACTCCCTCTCTACAAACTCCATCTTATGATCACCTAATGTTCCAAGCATGAACGCTCGTAAGCAATCTAGCATGCCTTGGAACATGCACTAAAACACATTAATCTCCATCATCTTGCCCCTTTACACAATTTTGGACTGTCCTGTAACAATCAGTCCTAGTACTTACCTCTAATACTTTGAACTAAATGCACATCGCCTTTTGTTAGTGTTGTACTTCAGAGGCAGTTTCATTGGAAGCACGTGTATACAAGATAAAGTGGGTTATAAATTGTCAAAATTTAAACCAATTGATTCTTTTAAAGATATCAACTGATTAAATACATCTGTAGAACAGCTTCAATTATTTCAATACAGATAAGAGAGAGAGAAACTTGATAGAGCAGAATTTCCTTACCCTTTAAAAAAACTCATCAGGATAGCAATTTTTATTTTGTACTGATTCAAAAAAACATTTTCATAAAAAAAAGTACAATTTTTTGCCCTGAAATTTTAACAAAACCAATTTGTTGTTTTCTTTTAAGATGATTGTTTTCCTTTTCCGTAAAGATCCTTCAAGAAATGTAAAAAGAAATTTTTCCATTGCATTATCTTCATAAACAATATTTTCTGTAAGAAAAATAAAAATCTTTTTAGATCTATTGAAAGAGAAACAAGAGAGAAAAATATTCGCGTAATTAAATTCTAATACAGTAATTTCATAATAGTAATAGTTAACATCTTATTAGGATTTAACATGCTGACTTTGATAAGTAGTGTGTATAATACACTTTTGCAAAAAAAATTCTCTATTCACTCAATAATATTTCTTTATATAATTCGAATGTTTCAAAACTTACAGAGAAAGTAACTTTCGTTTCTCTCCACTTCTTTTACGTGTCACAATTTAACGATTTTTTTTAATAAATTAACCACTTTTTCAATAAAGGTTTCTGAAGAGAAAAAAAGGAAGTACTTTTCTAATACTATTTTCTTGGAGAAAACACTAAGAAAAAAGAAGACAATAGTACATTTCACAACAGATAAATCACTCCTGTATTCGGAGTTTTTCTTGATCTTTTTTATGTCAAAACTCTTTCGTCAAAACAGTTTCTTGTATATCGTAAAGATAGTCTTTCTCCCCGACCTCTCATATTTCAAATTACCTTGTTTCTTTTATGGTTTCCATCATGCATCTGAATTTCGTCATTTTCAGTTCTCAAACTACGGTAAAAATGACAACACAACTGTAGCAATCCACTCAAAACATTTAATTTTCTTCCAGCAAGGGGATTTGATTCTGCTAAACGCAAACAAAATATAATACTTAGGCTTTAACTAAACAACTGTTTGTCGTCCGAGTAAAACCACTTTTCTATGTAAGTGCATGAATCTTTGTAAATCTATTGCATGAAACTATAGTTGTCAAAACATTTCATTAAAATAATATGTTATTCCCCTGTAACTTCTAAGTTATAGTTTAATGTTTGAGTGGTCCTTTAACTAAAAAACTGATAAAAGCCATTTTAATTGAGGTAAAAAATAACGTTAAGGTACAATTTTTAAGGAATTTTAAGAAATACTATAAAGGTAGGATCAATTTTTTTCATTACTGCACCTTTTAAAGAAGGAAAGTTGAAGTTCTCACTGGTCAGTTAAGCCTAACGTTTTATCTCATAGCACATCTTTCGTTTGCTTGTTTGATTTTTAATTGTATTCTTAAAGCTATAAAAATCTAAAAATTATCTTGATTTTAATGATGATCACTTTTTATCACTCCTAGTGATCCTTACACTAGAAAGGGGGTCTTGAATCTAGATCTTCCGTCGGGATAAATTAAACTGCGGATAAGGACACGGATTTGCCTGATTCAAAATCCAGTAATTCCAAGAATTTCATTAATTCATTATCTTAAAATTCTTTATGTTAAGTACTTCTAAGTGTGGATACAAATATTTTAATGGCTATGTTTTACTTCTATCATTTTAAAAGCGATGTTTGGAATTAAAAACCCAACAAATTCCGTGTATTATAATATTTACCAAAAATACCCGGAACTAGAGCTGTAAAGCATTTCAGGCCCTGGAATTTTGCTGAAATCGCATGAAAACAATTCAAATTTTGTATATCCCGTTATTGTTGTTAATTTACTTGAGTTATTTAGAAAGAAATTGAAAAAAAAAATTTCAATAGGCTCATGTCATTCTTTTCATGAAATTGCTTGCTAAAAGATTGATAAATGTTTGAGTGTTGTGACATCGTAATGTATTATTGTTACAAATTTTCGTTGGTAGAAAACACCCAATAACTCTAATTAATTCAATGATGAATTTATTAATGGACAAGGACAAACAAATAATTACATGAAGACAAATTGAAGTTTATACTCTACCAACTATTAAGAGGTCTCAGGGGTGTTAACTTTTTCTGGAGGGCTGAAAATATAAACAATATTCAAATACATATAACTCTTTTAAATTAAAATTAAATAATTCGAATCTTTTACACACTATTTATAAAGAAATGAGGCTTCAGAAAAGTGTAAAATGTTTAAAATATAATCATAATTTAAAAATTTTTAATCATATGAAAATAAGAAATTGTTTTATAAGAAATATTAATTATATTTTAATACGCTGCACGCTATTTTCTAAAATAGTAGCATTTAATGCATAAAACTTTATAGAATTATAAAAAATGTATCATACACTTTAAGCCCTAGTAAATTAAGAATAATATATCTTTTGTATTTCAAAATATTTGAAAAATATTTAAATTTAAAAAAAAAAATTCTTAAAGTATATTTTTTTATTTTTAAAAAAATATAATTTATTATTCTATTTATTTAAATCTACTATGGTGTAATAAGGATACATTTAACTTCATAAATCAACTTATTGCTAGTAATTAAAGCCAATACTTTTGAAAATAGCATGCGCGCAGTAAAACTTAATTAATATTTCTTATAAAAAATTTCTTATTTTCATAAGTTTATAATTTTTTAAATTATGATTATATTTTAAACATTTTACACTTGCCTGAAGCCTCATTCCTTTATAAATAATGTGTAAAAGATTCGAATTATTTAATTTTAATTTAAATGCATTTGAATATTGTTTATATTTTCAGCCCTCCAGAAAAAGTTAACACCACTGAGACCCCTAATAGAGTCTTTACAGTAATGCAAAATCACATTCGTTGTAAACAATCTTCACAGTGGTCTAGAAATGACTCACTAGACCAGTAGCAGGAACTCGGGTAGATAAAGTTCCTGTGCCTTATCGCAGACAAAACACAAGCAGAGATTCTAAAGTCGACTGACTGACTTCTGAACTCAGAAGTCCTTTATATTGCCTCCCGAAAATTTTTAGAAGAGTCGATTCGAAACAGTTCTCCTTGTTTCATTGGCGGTATAATCTTTTGCCAAATATGTCACAAAGAGCGATAAAGATTGCAAAGCTGGCAATCCCGCTCATTGCCACCGAGGTTGTCAAAATCTTAGTTAATGCTGGGAAGAATACTTTTTCTCTGTTAATCTCTTTTTCCCACACGTAGTTTTTTATTTCAGAGAAAACAACAATGTTATTGTGATTCAATGTACAATAAATACGTTTAACGCAAAAACGCTTAATTCGAAATAATGGTTGACACTAAATAATACAACAGTCCCGATAAATAACTATATATTTTCCTGCTTTTTTTCTGTTAACAGAAAACAAAAATCGCTTAACACGAAAAGATTTTCCTTCTGGACGTGAACAAAGTATGGAAAACACCAAACACTATGACAAGATTTAAAAGGGATTAAGATCACCGCAATTGTGTACAGCAGAGGTGTCAAACTCGTGGCCTGTGGCCGACACGCAGCTCGACCAGTATATTAGCGCACAATATACTATATAATAAAATATCAAAATTTCTCTCAAAATAGAAAAGATAGTAGCTGAAAATAGATGTCGAGTGTCTCAAGACGTAAATATTAAATTTTCTTGTTCTTTTATATATATTTACTGTAATGCATTATTAGAAATAAAGCTACTTTTTACGAATATTGATTTTCTTTGCTGTCGACATTAAGTTAAACCTTATTTGTTTCGCCCAAGTCATCCTTTTAGTTTGACACCATCGGTGTACAGAAACAGAGCGACAAGTGTCGCAGTTTACTGTGGCCAGACGCCTTCTCAAAGATGGTCCATTTAACCACCGTCCTGAACGCTGCATCCCTTTGAAAGTAGACCATCGACAGCACCACTTAGATTGGTGTAAGGCGCACAAAAACTGGATATCTCATCAATGAAGAGAGAGGTCGGTACACGGATTCATCCCAGTAACATTACGAAAAGAGACCATTACAGTAGTCCTGGAGCTATACCCTAGGGAGGCATTATGGGGAATGGGGGGGATGAATGTAACGTCGACATACCAGTTTAACCAGTTTTCTGTAACCAGAGATCACTAGTGTAAGAATGTGATATTTCCCCATGTGTGTCTATTACGATGGGCTACTGAACCAGACTTCATTTTTATAAATGACACTGCATGGTCACACTGGACTGCCAATACTCAGCAGCTACTGTAAAGTGAAGATATTACTCAAATTGATTGTCCAGCGTATTTATTAATTTGTTTTAAATCCTATAGAACAAGTGTGGGATCCTATGGGGAGACACCGTGTGGTGCGATTACATCTCCCGGGTAACACCTAACAACTGAAGCACATGTTGGGTAAGTATTAAGAAACTGTGCGAAGCAACCATGGTAATAAGGGGATGGCATATTTCATACTAAAGTATATCTGCTTGTTGTTCTTTCTCATGGACAAACAATCAGGTGTGATACAGACTACATACTATGAGTTCAATAAAGCCTTTTTGCTGTTTGATTCCATACTATATGCATTGTACTCAGTTTTGGGCACCTATGTTTTCGTCATCGTTTATTACAAAATGCTTTCTTTCATTTCTAAATCTCATGTCTAACAGATGATTTCTTGTGGAGTTATGGCAACAAAAAAACTGTTGCTTAAGTTTTGGACACCAGTCTAAATAAATTCATATTCATCTAATTGTTATACACAATATAACTAAATGTAGCTTTTATGAATAATTTTTTATAACTTTTTAAGTAAATTGTTTTATAACTAATCTTTAATTTTCTAAGAAAACTCAAATATTTTTTGCAAGAATTAAAATTGTGTATATAAGTGCGTATATCTCACACTCATTAGCCCTTGAGTCTAAAATACTTAGTTTGGATCAAAATTTACCAATAATCTTTTCATTAAGTAAATGTACATATTTTTAAACTAGAATTTTATAAGGATAATACACAGCTATATACAACATAGTTTATTTTCTTCGCCTTTCTTTATATATTGTATTTTACTTTACTCGAATATCCCAGATATAGTATTAAAATCATAAAACATTTGGAAAATATAAATACACCCACATAGATCTAGCTGAATTAAAATAGTATTAAGTATTTCACAAAGAATGTAAAGCCCATGTATGGATTTTGACGTACGAAATGTCAAAATACTTTTGTATAAATATTATCACATTGCTTGTATAGTATTTGTTGTACAATTTTGAGAAAGAATAATTTGGCGTTTTCTAAATGAAAATGAAAATTTTAAAAAAATCATTAAGGTGTTATTTGAAAAATTTTACTAATCGTCATCTAAAAGATTTCACAAAACTTATGGAAACAAACCATATTTTGGGTGTGGTTGCAAATACCTATATTAAGAAGCATCTTCTAATATGTTTATCATTTTATGCATTTAAAATCTAAATAAAAATTAAAATACACTTAAGTAAGTAAATTTTACAAATAGTAAATAAATGTAGCTAATTTAAATGTGCGTGTGCATGTGTGTGTGTGTGTGTGTGTGTGTGTGGTGTGTGTGTGTGTGTGTGTGTGTGTGGTGTGTGTGTGTGTGTGTGTGTGTGTGTGTGTGTGTGTGGAAATTTATTTAAACCAAAGCAATCAAGAACAATTTATTAAAACATTAATATTCTTAAGTTTTCATTTATTGCCAAATGAATCAAATTGATATTTATGTCCACATTAATATTATTAATACACTGCTGGCCACCGTAAATGCTACACCCTGAAGGAAACCCGCAAATAACATGAAATTTACAACAAGCATTAGCGGAGGTGAGATATGCAAATGATTAGAATTTCAGCACAAACACACATCACGCACGCCTGTGGCGCCACCTCAAAGGGCTATTTAAGGCTTGGAGATTTTGACGATTTCAAGTTCGGCAAATATATTTTTCTCGTGGTTTTTTCAAAAAATGATCAGTTACGTCTCGTAGAAAACAGCGATCAGCTTTTGATCAAGTATCCGAGTTCGGCAGAGGAATGATAGTGGCCTACCAAGATTTTGGATTATATTTCAAGGAAATCGGTAGTCGTGTTGGACGAAACCAAACAACTGTAATGCGGATATGTGACCGCTGGATGCAGGAGGGTACGACGGACCGACGTGGTCAATCGCATCCACCTCAGTGCACCACTTCACGTGAGGACAGGCAAATTGTGCGCATGGCAGTGACGGATCGCTCAGTTACATCACGAACCATAGCACAGCACATTGAGCCTGTAACACATCATTCAGAGTCTGCGCGTACCATTCGACGCCGTTTACAGCAGAGTGGTCTGTCCGCAAGACGTCCATTGCTTGGTCTACCCTTTGACGCAGAACCACGGACGTCTCCGCCGCCAATGGTGCGATGAAAGAAGGATATGGGCGGCAGAATGGAATGAAGTTGTCTTTACTGACGAGTCACGCATCTGTCGGCAACACCACGATGGTTGGATTCGAGTCTGGAGACACCGTGAGAGAGGATGCTGAACAGCTGCGTTATGCACCGCCACACTGGTCCTGCACCTGGTATTATGGTATGTGGCGATATTGGATATCACTCTCGCACTCCTCTAGTACGCATTGCAGGTACTTTAAATACCAGCGCTACATTTCATAGGTGTTGGAGCCAGTTGTCCTTCCTTACCTTCAGGGCTTGGCCACAGCCATATTTTAACAGGATAATGCGCGACCACACGTGGCACGCATTGTCCAAAGGTTCTTCGTCAATCACCAGATTGAATTGCTTCCCTGGATCGCTCGCTCTCCGGATCTTTCGCCGATAGAAAACATGTGGTCCATGGTTGCTCAACGATTGACCCAGATTACACCCCCAGCAGCCAAACCAGATAAACTTTGGCAACGTGGGGACGCTGCTTGGTCTTCTGTACCCCAAGAATACATCCAAAGTCTCTTTGAATCAATGCTGAGGCGTGTGGTAGCGGTGATCTCCAACAATGGCGGCTAATCTGGCTACTGATTCTGGCAGGAACCACACTTCACAGAAGTCTATAAATTTAATCATTTGATACTTGGTCAACATGTTATCTACAAAATAAATTTTGTTGTGCTATCTCTTGTCTTTCTTGGTGTTGCATTTACGGTGGCCAGCAGTGTATAATATACATATAGAGAGTCAAAATAAGAATGTTGATACCTTCGTCATGTTGCCATGCATTATTTCTATCTCACAATCAGTAAAGTCTACAATTTCAGTTAAGTTGCTCGGTTGATCAATTTTTGTTTTACATTTTAGTGATCATGATGCTTACAGTGTACAACCTCAGTTGGTCTTGGATATATTAAGGACATAACTTGAAAGTTTCTAAATCTCTCTCTCATGCTTTTTATATCAATAAAATTTTTAATTTTGAACATTTTATTTAATTTCCTGTTCTTTTAGTAAATCTTATTTTTGTCTAGGATTTTCACTGTTCAGCTTCATCTGCTGCGGATACAGATATCAAATTTTTCAAACAATGGAAATCTACGAACTTTAAATTATGTCCTTATTCATATATTTTACAGTGTTACTGAATCCCGTTTTAAATGGTGAGCATTTTGAATATTTCTCTTTTTCAGATGTTCATTTGTTCTATAATGAGAAAGATATTTTCAGTAAATGCCCCTTTACCTACAGAGCATCAATTTTCTGGCTGCAAATCGATTTTCTCAAATTGCTTTCTTTTTCTTAGATTTGAACTAACCGTTTGTTTTGTCTCTTCGAGTAGTAATTTTTTTAACCTTATCTAAATTTATGTTTGGAAAAGTTTTGCTTAAACAACACTTTGTTTTGAAACTGCATTACCTTTTTTCTTCTTCTTTGTAATAGAATACACAATAAATATGTTTTCTTGTGTGCATCATCACCTCAATCAGTTTGTATTGATTTAAATTATGATATAAGAAAAATACTCGTTTATTTAAGCTTTGGTCTTAAAATTCCAATACCTAGTGCAATTTCAAAACTGATAAGAAGAAGCCAAGCGAAATTTAAAGGACATGTTTTGAATTAAGCTCAAAAAAATTATATGGACAAAGAATCCAGCTATTTATATTGTATTTTCGAATTCATGATATTTTAAACCTTCAAACATTTTGCCTGTACTTCGTACGGGCTATTGAAAGTTAGCCGCGCAACTGGTTTACCCGTACGCTGTACGGACGCTGATATTCATTTTCTATCTTTCTCTTTCAATTGCGCGTATTTTTAATTATTTTGGTGACATTGTTTAGCATTAGTGTTTTCAAAAGGGGGCGTTGTTTGCCCATGGTACTGAAATGTTTTCATCTTGCATTTTATATGGGGTGAAAACGGGTATTTATTGTGGGTAGCCTAGTGGTTAGAGCATCGAACGCCAGACCGGAAAGCCTGGGTTCCATGCCCGATGCCACCAAATACTCTCCGAGTACACTCGGAGAACGGGCTCGTTAAATCAGTGGGTCCAAATGGTATCGTCATCTATCGTGAGGAAAATCGTGCTATCACCTTCATGGGCTCAAAGCTTAAGCTAATGACAGACGTATCTCTAGCCCGCTGCCATGATGAATTTCGGGGGCCTCAATCTGACTACGTCAGACAGGGGGCATAAGCAACAACAACACGGGAATTTTTCTTTGATGAGAAAACAGAGATTCAGATCTTAAAATTTGTGTTCGACTTCATGCAATGCTTTTGCTGTCAGACAGGTGATTTTTGAAATAAAAAATAACAAAAGTATTAGAACTTTCTGCTAATTATTTGAATTGTTCTTCAGAGAAATACACACATAAACTTTTTCACACACACAAATGCCTCTACCGTTTGAAAAATTACGCCCAAGTTTGCGGGTTTGACTCCGACCTAAGTCAGGGCATTTTCATGAAGCAGAAAATAAACAGCATCCTGTCGTGTATGATTACGCCGCATGTTAAAAATCTCTAAAATGCCTGTTTGGCTTAGGTACACTCAACAAAATTAAATTTCTAGAACAATTTCGCATCGTTGTACATCAGGTGCCTCCACTGGGGAGGAAAGTGTGCGTCAAAATGACATTGCGACAGTGGGTATATACAGTCGATTCTCGATAATTAAAAGTTGGAGGGACCAAAGAAAAACTTCGAATTATCAAGAGGGAAGGGGAAAACTCCCGAAAAGAATTTGTTTCTAACACATTTAAATTTGAAACTATGTTATAAGACAACACTTGTACATATGTATAAAATTATTTTAAAGTAATTTTTAAAAAGTACACTAATATTATATAATATAAATATTATACAGAAGTTCCAAGTCCTGTATTAAGAGAATACATTCAGTATATTCATAAACAATCCTACGCATCTATTCTTCACAATAGTGGACCATCCTTTCTGAACACACGTGTAGCAAGAGCACGTGTTAAATGAAAGATAGGGATGTGTAGGGTTGACAACAGGTGCGGTTGGTCTATTGTCCACTATAAGAAGGAAAGCAATAAATGTGTATTTTCGCTTGATGAACCAAAAAACACTAAGAAGGGTGGCATACAGATGGTCATTAAATGGGCTACCTTACAGAGGAGACACGCAGAGACAACACAACACAAAACTTGTAAATTCAAACCTGTTTGCTGCAGGACTGCACATGATAGTGTGTGCTCGAATTGTCGAGAGTTTTATAAAATAACTTTGAATTATATTGAGTTGATTATTCGAATTATTACTTATTGTGTTCAGGCCAACCACAGATTTTACTTCGAATTATTGAGTGTGCCTAAACGTATTGTTTTAGTTCGAAATATCAAGAGTTTCTCTAGGGGCTGAGCATATACTTCGAATTATCGAGAGGTTCGTATTATCGAAGGTATGAATTATCGAGAGTCGACTGTACCCTTAAGATGCCGCTCTAAAAAAAGATAAAGGCATTAGAAATAAACCATTCAAAAGTAAAATTTTAATCTTAAATCAGGCTGGCAATATTCTTAGGAAACATACTTATATAGCTAAACATATTTTTTACTTTCTAGCACTTCGTACAAAATAGCATGAAAAAGATCTTTACATTTTCAACAAAATATTGGGTATGAGGGAAAGTTCTGTCGTTTTTGAGCACGTGCGCTTTTATGTGTTGTCGATCCATAGCAAGAATTCGAATCCGACTGAAACTGGCATAAAGATTTAGTTTAGTATAGAATTGATGATTTATAAACATTTTTTCGCATTTTATTTAGCTTCTTTTAACCTTGTGAAGCAGCCAACATAATTGAACAGAAATTGCACTTAAAATATTGTATGTTGTTTGAGTTCCAAAATGGGAATTAGACGATGAAGGCAAAAGAAAATTAGTGCGATGTGTTTCAAGTGGAAGCAGTAACCACTCCGACATGCCAAATATGGCTTGCGTAACTTCGCTTGGGTGATTTTTCTTTGAAAGATGAACCCAGATCAGGAAAGCCATCAGAAGTCAATGATGAAGTGCTACGCTGTATGATCAGGACAAATTTCAGTTTAACTTCCACAGAAGTGAGTTTAAAGCTCGGAATTTTTCAGACTAGTGCTTTTGGATTACATAAAAAGGCTTGGTTTCATGTTCACACTCTCTGTTTGGGTGCCACATACAGTGGGTACAAAAAGTATTTGTACACATACATTTTTGTTCACAATTTATAAGAAAATGCATTAAGAAATACAAAAATTGGCATTTTAAAAATAAAATAAGCCTATTCATTTAAATTAATTACAAAAAATACAATAATATTAATAAAAACATTTTTTGCAACAATATTAAAATATCTTATGTCAAAAAAGTATTTGCACACTCAACTCACCTTAACAAATTTGCATTTTTTGCTAATTATATATATTTGGACAGTCATTCCTCAGTAAATAACATACGTAAGACGACTGTAAAAAGGAGGTATTGTCGAAACTTTATCAGTTGATTGTGGATTTCAAATTGTAATGGCACCTAAAAAATCTGAATTGCCATTTCGTTGCGAGAAAAAATTGTTTCTCTACATGAAAATGCCTAAGTTATCGAGAAATAGGTAAAAAAAGTAAATGTTTGCTTCTCTACTGTTATAAAGCGTCATAAAGAAAGAGGATCTACATCAAATAACTTGCACTCTGGACGCCCAAAGAAACGTTCACTGCGAATTAAGCGAAAAATCATAAGAGAAGCGTCGAAAAATCCATTTTTAGTGCAATTACATTAGCCAATGATGTCGCTTCAACATCTGGAGCTCAAATCTGTGCTCAAAGTGTTCGAAATGTCCTGCATGATGCACAAATTTATGAGAGATCTCCAAGGAAAATACCTCTCATAACTGAACGAAATAGTCTGAAGAGCTTGAATTCGCTAAGGAATATATCAATAAGCCAATTGATTTCTGGAAAAATGTCATATTCTCCGACGAGAGTAAGTTCAATATCTTTAAATCAGATGCAGGAAATTAGTTTGGAGAAAACCTTGTACTGCTTTTCATACCAAAAATGTGTTACCTACAGTTAAACATGGAGGAGGTTCTGTTATGATTTGGGGGTGCATGACTAGCAAAGGAGTTGGTAATTTGTGTTTCATTGATGGGAATATGACAGCTCGAACCTGTATTGATGTGTTGCGATATAACTTGCCACAAAGTGCAATAAAATTGGGTATCAATAATTCGTACTATTTTCAACAAGACAATGATCTCAAGCACACTGCCGGTATAACACGTATGTGGTTGCTTTATCATGTACCCAGAAAACTTGCTACTCCACCACAATCACCAGACTTAAATCCTTTGGTTAATTTGTGTAATTCTGTGGATTTAAAAATAAGAAAAAGGAAGATTTCAAGCAAATCTGCCCTTAAACAAGCCCTTAGGAAGAGTGGTCGAATTCTGACCCTACTGTTACAGAAAATGTATTTAAATCATTGCCAGCAAGATTACAAGCAGTAATAGATGCTAAAGGAATGCATGCTAATATTAGTTATTTGAAATTTGCTTATATATTTTATTTCTTTTGCATTCATGCAGGTGTGCAAATACTTTTTGACACGAGGATATTTTAATTTTGTTACAAAAAAAGCATTGTTATTTATATTATTGTAATTTTCTGTTTGTTTTGATGATTAAACTTATTCTGATTGGCAATACCAATTTTTTAATTTCTTAATGCTTCTTTTTTATGAATTGCAAACAAAATGTAGGTGTGCAAATTACTTTTTTTTACCCACTGTAAATAAGCGAAAAAAAGTAATGGTCATAATTACGATATGTTCTACAAATCTTGTTCGTCATGAAAGAGAATCAATTTTGGACTACTTGTTGAATGGAGATGAAAACTAGGAAAGTGTATAAACACTTGATTAGAGAAAAATCACACACACACACATATATTTCCAGTTTTCTTTAGAAAACCACGACAGAACTTTCCCTTACACCAAATAATAAACTAATATGCATACACTTATACATATTAATATAGAAAAAACCAATTAATTTATTATAAATATGAATATTTATTAGAAATTTGGCTATGACGTTAACTCAGGGCAAAAAAAAAATTTTATAAAGTTCTGTAACCAAATTTTTGTGACAATTGTATAGGTTATAGAGATTCTAATTATAAATTTCGTAATATGTAAATAAATAACAACGTTTCCATTAAGTGTTTATCTCAGCTGATCTGTTAAGAATGTTTTCTTTCTTAACTTGGAATTTAATTTAGTAATTAAAAGGTTGATTACAAAATACAAAAATATATATGAAATATTTAGAATTATTAATATTTGATATTTTGTACTTTTAATGAAAGCGATAAAATATTTAAATAGCGCGAAATCAAATTTTTCTTTCTTGTGTTGAATAAGCAATTTTTGCAATTACATTTGAAATTAATCTTAATCATAACAAAGCATTTCAACATTTCAATAGAAATTCTAAAAAGTAACAATTTTCTAAAATACCATTTCGTTTCCTTTTTTTTAGTCGATTTGAATGAAAAATGCCAGGGTTAATTATATAATAATTCAGTGATAATTTATCGGACTCGTTTTATGAGATGTTTACATATTCTTACGATTACTCCTTATTTGGAATTTTAAATCAATTGGATGGATTGAATGTACTTCATAAAATATATTAATAAACATTTTTTTATTTGTAGTATTATTTTAAAAGTTAGCTGACTAATCTTATTTCGGAATCAGTTTATTTAACTCCCATAATAACTCTGATTTAACCTTTTGAAGACGGCGGGTTGAAACCCTTTTGATTTAACCTTTTGAAAAAGTTGCTAAATGCTAATTTGAGCACATCAATGGAGAAAATCTTACATGCTACCTTGAAATCGTATGCTTCATACAAGCGTTATTACGATACGCAAGAGTAAGTTTATGGGAATAAATTTCTGTAACACTTGAAGATTTCGAAGCCATTAGCTCTGCAGTGATTAATATGTACTTTACAATAATATAGAATCTACTGCTGAGAAAAGAATAACAAGAATAAAATGCTTAACCCAGAAGCATTCACGCGGGGCACAGAGTCTCCCCAGGCTCACGAAATTTTTAAATTCTGAGAAAACTATTTATTTATTTACCAATGACCTTTTCAGTGTCCTCCTATATGACAGTTTTAGGGGGAACTAAAATGTATTTGTCACATAAATCCTCTCTATGGGATTCTCAAACGCTTTTTTAAATCTAAAAGTACTTGGGTGACTGAGTTCCCACACGACCACGACCAAAAAATTTCTTTAACCAGGCTGTATTTTTCACCCTGTAAACGACTTAATGGTTTTTGATTGCCCGTTTGCACGACTCATTGTGGTTTATAAGGTAATACCGAGGTGAGCATTATGTCGATCGCGATCGACCGGTGGGCGCCAAAACATTTTGTGGTGCCGTCTGAAGATTTTAGCAGTTAATAATTATAGACGGAAATATTCATGATTGGCCGAAGTATGCAGATTAATTCTTCTACTGACTATAACAGCAAAAACTAACATTAGATAAAAATATGTTATTTTTTTATGTGTTTTGAATTGTTTAACAATAGATACATCATTTGATATTATTATATTTGGGGTTGTTATTATTATGTTACGTTTTGTTTTGTGGTTTTAAAAGTGCTAGTTTTTTTTTTTAAATTTATTTCTGTAGGTAAGTACATGTTCCATACTTATAACTAAAATATTGTAGACCTTTTCCACTCACCACACCTACGACACTGGGAACACACAAGAATTTTTCAAGTGAGAGGGTCAAAAGTCTACTATTCTCATATCATATCCCAATATGCTGCCAAACATATTTTTTTTTGATTTTGTAGATTGTCGGGAACAAAAAATAAAGTAAAAAATAAATTATTGAATAAATAATCAGCATTAATTAATAAAAATTATTAAAAACAAATACTTAAGTTTTACGTATTGCATGGGATTATAATCAATATGAAAAAATTTAGTGGCTATGAGTGAGGGTCTGGACCTGTGGATCCTTCTCTCCCCCTTGTGTGCGCACTGACATTGGGAGGCCCGCAACACATTGAGAAAATTAGAAGTAGACCCTATCTTGGAAAAGTGTGCCCACCCCTGATGTAAAAGAACAGAATATAAAGAAAGAAATTGGCTTTTTATTGATCTCTATTGGATGAAGATGAAACTGATCAAGCAAGAGTAGAACCTGATGAACTAATGGATACTAATCCTGATAGCAAAAGTAAATTTGTGAGTAAGGTCATGAACATGAAATGTTTCAATTCAAATGAAAGTTTTCAAATGCTACCTAAAAGACTCCATCAAGAAAGATATGAAGCCACATGTGTATCCTGTCTTGCCCTGTTTTGTGAGGGCAAGACACACTTTGCCCTGCCAAAAAAGCACAAGCAAGGAAAAGTTCAACTTCCTATTTGTTGATCATCAAAGGATAGTAAAACTACAAATAGTTAAATAAAATGCTACAGATTGGTCTGCAAATATCATTCCTATAATATTAGCGAAAAGTGTCTCTGATTTATGTCCTTTATTAAAATCACGCATAATTGAAACATTTTAGTTCAAATTGATTGGATTTTTTTCTCAAATTATCTAAGAAAAATTTGAAAAGTTCTTAAAAGTTCTTAAAAGTAGCTAGGTATACTTTCTAATAATTAAATTATTTACTATCATTAAGATTTCTACCATGAACTATAAAAATAGGTTGTGACCACTTATGTCAGTATCGAGTGTGCGCGACCTCTCCCTGGTTCAAACTTTAAAAATCGCAGATAAGTATTTTTAAAAGGAAGCACGAATTACTTTTTTTAAAAAATTAAAGTAAATTGAAGATACGATTAAAAAAAAAATTTTCTGTCGTGTAATTAAAAGGAAGAACATCAATAAACAAATATTTTAATACCTATTTTAAACTTTCAAAATCTTACAACGCTGGAATATGAAACAAAATTTAATATAAATGTGTGACATTTCATTCATTAGATACATTAAATCTAAGCTCGACCATTTATAAAACTATGCTTAATTAAAGCAAAAGAAATTTCTTACCTTCATGTAGATGTAAAATATTTCTTTCAGAGTATTAAAATAAATTAAATGCAGCTACTTACCAAAATATGTCGAGAGGACACTTTGAAAAAATAATTTCTGTGCCGAAAATCTGGTGCTATTTTAAAGTATTTTTTTTAAAAAAAGGAAACGAATCACAAATACTTTTACGAAATTAATGAGTTTAATAAAAGAATTTGTCATTATGTATTTTTTTCCAAGTAGAAAAGGGAATGAAAAGAAAAAAAGAATCCAATTTCATTATTTTCGTAATTTTCATAATAAGATTTCATTATTTATTCTTGGCATTAATTCTGCACGAAAGGAAAAAATTTTTAAAAATTAAAAGGAATATTTTTTATGTTATACCAAGTTCTTTTTATTTCTTTTCTCCTTCTTAAGTAAATTTCAATAATTAAATTTTGAAGCGTTCTGAATTCCGAAGCTGAAAAATATACACTGATGTTCGAAATTAAGAGAATTTGTACTTGCTTTCAAAATTACTGAAATGTAAAAGAAACTTAGATACACCTCTAATATCCTATTTTTTAAAGTTGATGCGTTCTTGGAAAAACCGCTTAAGAAATACCCATACAAACCAAGACATTCCTAGCTTCAGTTACCTTCGTCTAAAAATCACAAACGTTTGAGTCTACTATAGTGAATTGAATGGTGGACATGAACAACATAATTACAAGATATTGCTTTCACAGAAAATCACTCTTCTGCCTGTATACATCACCACAGGGATCGGATTCGAGTTTAGAACACCATGGAGGAAATTGCTTAGCTGTTATTTTACGTACCATTATAGCCCAAGAGCCCACGACGGCCAGACCTTCGTTATTTTATAAAAGCTGAAAGTTTTTCTACGGATGTCACCAACACAGGTAAGAACGATCAGCGAGTATGGAGTTTGGATTGTGGTTACTTGGGCAGGTAACAGGTAGTAAATGTGTATAAAATAGTGCCTCACTTTCTATAAAGTATAAATCTCAATTTTTTTATATTTTCTTCGGAATAACATTAGAAATCACGTCATCCATTGCCGGACACTTGTATGGTTAGAACTCCCTGCCAGACACCCCTGAATTTAAAAAAATAAAATAAACTTTCGTTATAGTATAAAAGCTGAATTTTATATATGTTACTTGGAGGCCTATAAAAAAATGTTACCCCAAAAGCCAGACAGTTTGAATGGTTTTTACATCTAGCCAGACACATTCAAAGTCCGCTGTAGCGAGTACAACGCAACAGCAATTCAAGCCGGTGTGAGTGAGATAGAGTGTTTAGTCTATTGCGATCGTTCACCGCAGATTTATAAGGTATTATGTATTGAACTGTTACACTTCAACCTACGTTTTGTTATTGGTATTTGTACAGTTTTTTGTGTGAAATAAATGTGTGTAACGAAGGTCAAAAAGGCACAATAGTGCGCACTCTATTAACCACGTGAACACTAGCCATTCGGCCTGCCGAATAGTTGGTGAAAGCAGATTTAAATAGCCACGTGCACAAACATTTCGTTATAGTTGATTATTTGACTGTTGGATGTATTGTAATTGTGCTCAGTTTTGAGTGTAAAAGAGAGTTGGAATAAAAAATGACGAATAAATGTTGATCTGAGCTAACCGCCGTTGTTTTTCTTTGAAAGCAGATTATAAGTGTAGTTTTAGTAAAAAGGATTATCATGGGAAGATACATTATTTTGTTCCGTTTGTAATAAAAGTGATGGTAAAATAATATTGTTCTCAGAGGAAACATTAAGAAAATGCCAACTGTTTTGAAAATCTGAAAAAAGTATAACCTAAAATACAAAGACATTACTTTGCCTGACGAATATATTGGCAATGGTTATCACCGGGAATGCTATAAGGCATTTACAGGAGTTATGAAAAAGTACTTAACTTCTAAACCTGTAAATTCTACAAAAACAGTGAAAAACAAAAATCAGTCAGTGTATCTACATACAATAGTTCTCCAACCACGCCGCTGATACCTGAGTTGACCGCAGAACCATCTTGTTTACAGTCTTTAACAACAGAATCTTCAATATATATATCACAATCCCAGTCAAGTTTAATTTCTGATTCTATAGAATCAAAACCTACAACTTTTCAAGGAAATCGTCATTTACAGAATTTACCTACAGAATCTTCATCAATATTGCAACCAAGTTTAATTTTTGATTCAATTAAACTCTAATCTACAACTTCTGAAGAAAACATTGAAATTTTTGAACCAGATGTTAGTGATAATAACGATTCAACTGAGGATGCAAATATTCTGAACAGAAATGATGCTAGTACTAATAATTACCAAATTGTTGTGTGTTTGTAACAGGGAACATAAAAAATTACGTTCAAAAATGCTTTCCACTTCATAAAGCTGATACCAACCAATTTAAATCTAGTGTACTACACAACATCGAAGGTCAAGAAGAATATGCGGGATTTTAAATAAATTGAAAAAATTTTCTGGTCCAAAATATCTTATCATAC
The DNA here is from genome assembly GCA_019973975.1 of Trichonephila clavata. Taxonomy (NCBI): domain Eukaryota; kingdom Metazoa; phylum Arthropoda; class Arachnida; order Araneae; family Nephilidae; genus Trichonephila; species Trichonephila clavata. The sequence goes on along the minus strand of BMAO01006993.1, from coordinate 3,696 downwards.
CGAATGCAGAGTTAATTTTAATAATAAAATATCCTTTTTAAAAAAAAACCATCCGGTAAAACTGATTCGCATTGTCATCGGGAATATCACCAATTAGCTTTCAATGAAATAAGTGGCATCATCGAGGAAGACGTAATTAAGAAGGAGCGCTGTTATTTATTAGTATATTTGCATGAACTGTATATCGATTCATTGGAGAAGATTTTTGAAGAAAATTCTGTTGAAATAAATTCTATTTTTACGGCACACCACCTAGAAGAAAAATTTGAAAAAATTTCTAAGAATATCAAATTTTTTACTATTTGTAATAAAAAGCGATTTTTGTAATCGTTTTTTCCGAATGTTTGTCAGATAACAACAGATTTGAAAAAGCTATAAAAATATCCATTGACAATTTCTCCAAAGATTTTGAGAAAAAGAAGAAAGTTCAAGTAGGTGGTAAACTTCCAGAAGTTAAAATCCAAAGAGATTTATTTGGACGCATGCTGTGTGGTATCTCTATGGATTACAATGTAGATTTTAAAAATTTTGTCTTATCCAATTACCTCAGTACCATTGTCCATGTGCCATTTGGATGGCACTATTTGTAAGACCGATAAATCTGCTTTAATGAAATGCCTAGAGAAGAGGTCCAGCATGAGCAACCACATCATATAGATGTTCTAATAATTGATGGTTTTTTCCTATTGCATACAATGAAAAATGTTCCAAAAACATTTGGAAATATTTCAAAAAAATTGTTGCAAATGGTCACTCAATTACAAGCATCGAGAATTGACGTGAACTTTGATCAATACTTTAAACCCTCTATCAAAGATTACGAGCATTCCCAACGGTTAGAATCTGCGCAATTAGAGTACACCATAACTGGGCCAGAGCAAATTCGATCAAGTGACTTCGCGAAAGAGCTGAAAAAATTTAAATTTTAAAGAAGCTCTGGTTGATTTTTTTATTTCACATTGGGCTACTGATGAAGTGGTGCCCTTTATTTGCAACAAAATTATACACATACATTTCAGAAAATGCCATTCTTTCACTGTTAATGAATCCAACAAAGTTGTCTCAAGATTGGTTGAAGAGTTGTCATGCCCAGCATATGAGGAAGCAAATACAAAGATAGTATACCATGCATGTAACATCAACTATCCGGCAGAAATAGTAATCAGAAGTATTGATACTGATATTGCTGCAATAATGCTTAGTAACATGCACCACCTTAAAAATCATTCGGTTGTTTGGATGCTTACGGGCACAGGAAATAGTTTAAGGTATGTGGACCTAACCAAAAATACACGCACAGTTGGGACAGTTAATTTGTCAGAGCTTACCTGGATGTCGTGCTATCACAGGATGTGATTTTAATCCTGCATTCTTCAGAAAAGGAAAATTAAAGCCTTACAAAATATTAAAAAAAATTCCAGAGTACCAGGAAGCTTTCAAGAACTTCGGTAAGAGCGAATTAATTGAAAATACAGATGAACAACAAAACTTCTTTAAGATTATTTACAGATTTATATGCAATGTATACAATGCCGGTAATGCAATTGATGTTGATGCCGCTCGACTTCAAATGTTCATCGACTCGTATACAGTCTTTGATGTAAAAGAAGCTTTTGACCGAAAGAAGTTGCGAAAGTTTGACGCTAGCAATCTACCACCTTGCAAAAGCTAGCTATTGCAGCAGTTTCTGCGAGCAAACTATATATGTACCATTTGGAACAATGCTCATCTGAAAACTCCAACCACATATCAACCAGCCAATAATGGCTGGATATTGGAAAATAATAAATACCACTTTAAATGGTTTGAAGGGGATCAACAACCAAGTTATGTGAGTGATTCCCTCAAAACTCAATCAGGTATGTAATTATTATGTCAAATTATTGTACATAATTTTTTAATTATTAATAATTGTATAAACTTGCTTAATTTTTATCAGAAACTGATGGAGAAGGCGATATTGATGACAATCAAACAACGGACTGGAGTAGTAGTGACGAAGATGGAAATATCAACGACAATGATGAAAGTTTTAGAAATGATTAAATATTTTTTTACATGTAATATACTTTTTTGTACTTAGTAATAATAAATAAAAAATGGCAGTTTAGAGACTGCCGATAGAAGTGAAAACTTATAACTTTTAGTATTAAAATTTGAAATTTCATAATGTTTGAATTTAAATTATCAACATCAATCTGGTTTTCACATCTATTGACACTCCGAGCAACAACTAAATGCATGTTTATATGGTTTTTTATTTTCAAATATATTACGGGCTGTACAAGATCATGACGAAATATAAATACAATTCAATTGAAATAACAATTAATATACAATCATATTATTTATGGATAGTATTTATATTTACTTAAATTTCATGTACTTGATTTTTAACTTTATTTTAATTGTTTGCATCATTGTCATCATTAATTTCAACAATACTTAGACTTTTTATACTTTCAATTATTTTATTTTGTTCTAAAAAAATACAATAGGCTTATAGTAACTAAGGTAAGAAAGGGAAATTGTGTTTGATTCAAATTTATTTAAGTATCGTTAAAAAACCGCATTGATCTTCGTTTTATATTTTGTAAAATGTGTATCAGAATTTTCATCATTAGACATATTTAAATTAAGTGTTTTATTTAGAAATTCATTAGTGGTAGATTTTTATCATCTGCAAAGTTAATATTGAAGTTTCCACTTAAAATCATCAGTACATTGTCATATTTTTTCGCCAAATCTTTTTTCGAGTATTTCAGAACCTTTTTTTTTTTGTTGTATAAATCATCAAATTTTCGAATAAAAATTGTTGTATCTGTCTCATACATTTTCCAGGTGAAATATAAACGGCAACCATATGTTTGACATTCTCGGAATCGCAACGAGCGATGCACAGTATATTACACGTTGAACTTTTCACTAAATCCATTCAACTTCACTTATAAGATATACACAGCACTATATGTCGGTGGGCGGCGAAAGCACGAGATTTCACCCATCCAAAAAGTGTCTAAGGAGAACAGCACACTGCGCGCGTGCGCCAGTCAGAGCATGTCGGTGACACGCACCCATAAGATTTTCCCCTATCAATAAGTGCCCAATGCCGCTAAAGAAGTTTTCACTTCAATAATGTTTAAAATATAAGATGCTTATGAACGTAATAAAATATTTTTTTCATTGGTATTTTCTTAAGCGATCGCAATAGACTAAACACGCTATCTCACACACACCGGCTTGAATTGCTGATGCGTTGTACTTGCTACAGCGGACTTTGAATGTGTCTGGCTAGATGTAAAAACCATTAAAACTGTCTGGCTTTTGGGGTAACATTTCTTTATAGGCCTCCAAGTAACATATATAAAATTCAGCTTTTATGCTATAACGAAAGTTTATTTTATTTTTTTAAAGTTCAGGGGTGTCTGGCAGGGAGTTCTAACCATACTAAGTGTCCGCAATGGGAGACGGATTTCTAATGTTATTCCGAAGAAAAATATAAAAAAATTGAGCTTTTATACTTTATAGAAGTGAGGTACTATTTTTTACACCTTTACTACCTGTTACCTGCCCAAGTAACCACAATCCAAACTCCATACTCGTGATCGTTCTTACCTGTGTTGGTGACATCCACAGAAAAACTTTCAGCTTTTATAAAATAACGAAGGTCTGGCGGTCGTGGGCTCTTGCTCTATT
>BMAO01006992.1:0-16791 GCA_019973975.1 Trichonephila clavata | reverse complement strand
AGGTATTTCGTGTTGCGAGACCAGGGAATGTGTGTGTTGTGTAAGTGCAAGTGCGGAGGTTGCTTTTTTATGTGGTGAGAGAAGAAAACGGCCTCTGGTTTTAGATACGTTTAACGCTATCTTCCACACAGAGGACCATTCTTCAAGTTTGGCGATGTGTTTGTGTAAAAAGTGAGATATAGTGAGAGCTCTTTACTGTGTGCTAAAATGGCGGTGTCGTCTGCGTAGAGGCAGACTGTGGTTTGGCTGGTTCTAGGAATATCGTTAATGTAGATATTGAAGAGGGCAGGAGATAAAAGGCTCCCCTGTGGTACCCCACTTTCAATAAATTTGTTAGTAGAGTGGGTGTTATTTACTCTAACGCAGAAAATTCTATTGGATAAGAGGATATTTTAATTCAGTGAGGTGGTGTGTTGATTTTAATGAGTTTATAGAGTAGGCCAGTATGCCATACTCTATCAAATGCTTTTTGTATGTCCAGGAAAACAGCGCCAGTTGATTTCCGATCTTTAAATCCTGTCTTTATGTACTCCACCACACGCAGAAGCTGGTGTGATGTGGAGAGGTCAGCGCGGAAGCCGTGCTGCTGGGGGATGAGAATGTCGTTAGTGTTGAGGTGGAGGCAGAGCCTGTTTAGAATAATTTTCTCTGCTAATTTGCTGAGAACAGGTAGTATTGAGATTGGACGAAAACTATCTGGTAGAGTTGGATCTTTACCAGGTTTCAGGATCGGTATCACTGAGGCTGTTTGCCAGGGTTGAGGAAAATATCCTATTTTTAACATATTGCCAATTATGTTAGTGATTTGGAAAATAACAGATTTGTTAAAATTTTTAATCATTTTGTTAGTGATGCCCTCTCTTCCTGGGGCTTTTTTAATTTTCAGATTTTTAATATGGGTTAGTATTTCAGAAGGCTTGGGGTTAAGAGGTAGATCGTCGGAGTTTTTTTCGTTATTGAAAAATCTAGTAACCAGTCGTGTGTGTGTTTTGTCGAGTGGATTTGTGATTTGGATTCTGATGCTCTAGCGAATCCGCTAGTGTTTCAGCCTTGTCTGTGTCGGAGTATGCGATATGTTTGTATGTCCTTTGAGAGCGGGGTTGGGAGACCTCTTCTTCCGGAAACTTTTGGCAAGCCCCAAAGGGAGCCGTCCTCAGAATCCAGGGAAGTGAGCGTGTCTTCCCACTGTTTTTGTGTGAAAGCGTGAACTTTTCTGTTGATTTTGTTTTGAAGTCCATTGAGAGTTGTTTTGTCTGTAGGGTTGTGAGTGAATTGATATGTTTTGCGTGCTTTGTTTCTTAATTTAAAGAGTGTTCTAAGATCATTGTCAATGTAAATATTATTGTTGTTGTGAATTGGCTTAGAAGGTGCGTTGTATGTTGTGAGGATTTGATTGGTTAATGTGGAGACTTGCCTTTCGACCTCTTCTCCTGTGTGAGCTGTGATTGGTCGAAAGGTGGGTGTGTCGTTTAGGTGAATGCGAAAGCGTTCCCAGTCAGTGGAAACGTTTCGTGTGGGGAAATTAAATTGAATAGTGGTTTGAAAATTTAAAATAATTGGATTGTGGTCTGAGCTAAGTTCCGGCACAGAAATAATACTGGTATTCCAGTAAAAATTTCTTTTCAGAGCAAAGTCAATGATGGATGCGGAGTTGTAGCCAAAACGTGTAGGTATGGTGGGGGCTATGATATCAGTGTCTGTATTGTCAATTAAACTTTTAATGTGTTGCCCCCTGGGGCTGTCGTCTTTACTGCCCCAGTGTTTGTGGTGTGCATTGAAATCTCCGCATAAAATGGAGGAATGCCCGTGGGCGAAGATTTCCTCCAAGTCGTGAGTGCATGCGGGAAGGGTGAAATGTAGATTGACGCTACAAGGAGTGGTTCCTCCCGGGGGGGGGGGTGAGCACAACTATCGTTGACTCACCCGCTCCGAGGGGGGGGGTGTTGGAATGTGGTGATGATTCAGAGAGGATTTTACTAAGATAGACGTTCCTCCTGAAGGGGTGGTTTGCTGTTGTCTGTCATTTCTGTATGTGGTGTAATTTGGAATACGAAAGTTGATTCCTGGTCTCAGGTGTGTTTCTTGGATCAGGATAATATCAAGGGAGTGCTTATTTATAACGTCGCTTAGCTCCACTTTTCGTGGCCGAACGCTATTCGCGTTCCATGATGCGATTCGAAGCCCGGAATGGTTAAAAATCATGGTGAGGGTTGGGGGGGGGTTACTGTTGAGGCCATGACACCCATATAGGTGTCAAGCCTTTCTTCGTCTGATTTAGCGTTTTTAAGCGCTTTCCCAGCCTCAAGGAGTCTTGGGAAACGTTGGAAGAGTTTTCTAAATTCTGACATGGCAGATATGAATCCTGTGGTGGAGTTTTCCTCCTGATTTTTAACCGTGCCGGGCTTAGAATTATTCTTCGCCGGCCCCGGGTTTGTCACTACGTGCTACCCTCTGTTGGTCGGATTTGACAGCATTTGCAAAGCTTAAGTTTGGAGTTATCTTTTTTTGCTTCGGTAACTCCGTTTTCGGGTTTTTTATTTCCGTTCCGGTTTTCCGCGGCGGATCCGGTTTTAGTTTTTATCTTTGGGAAAGCTTTACAGGAGCACCAGTTAGATAGGTGGCCAGTTTCTTTACAATTTATCCAAGCGTTCCTTGATTGGACAGTCCCCTGTGCGATGTTCCTCGGAGCATTTGAGGCATCTTACTTTTATAAAGCAATTTGCCAAACTGTGGTGAAAATAAATGCAGTTGTAACACTGCGATGCTCCGGGCCGTTTGCGGAACGAATCGATCACAATTGTCATATAACAGCACTTGTTGACTTTATATATGTCAGTTGCGTCCTCGGCGTGCTTCCTTACTTCTACGATAAAAATTGGTAGAGGGAATTTTGATTTACGTTGGGTGAGTTGGGCGACTTTAAGAGACCGGAACCCCTTGCTCTGCAAGGTCGGCCTTAATGTCGTCTACACTAGTGGAAGCTGGCAGTCCTTTTATTACCACTTTGAGTGGGCGGTTGGAAGGGTGGGGAACTAAGAAAAATTCCTGTTTGTTTTGTTTAGCTTTTCACGCTTTTTAATTTGAGCGCAGCGCTCAAATGCATCGGAGGTGGTGGCAGGTGTGGTGGCGGTTGGCAGGGGATCCGTGCCTAACTACATCATTTCGTCTTCCCCGAGAGAGTTCTGATTTTCGTGATTGTTCATATCCGCATTTTGCGGAGAAGATGCACCCTCTTCCGGGTTATCTAAGTGGATGGGACGTTGCTGCTTTCGCCTCGTCATAGAACCAAAAAATTCGCGAGCCTCACATACGGCGTCTTACTCCTTCGAGTGTCAGGACTGGAATGTTAGCTGATTTCAAATGTTGCAATGAATAGTGCTTCACGGAAAATGTAACGTACAGTATAACATTATAACACATAGTGTATACTTCTTTTATCGATATTTTGACAAATTTGCTTTTATTATAATGCTCATGGATCGACAGATTCTTCCTCTGATCTGGGCAAATCCCAAATTTTCACAGGATTTTCAACCATTTTCGACGTATTAAGAAAAAGACATAACTGAGAATAAGTAACAACCACAACGTTTTGAATATGGGGCGGGGTAGAAGGTTGTTGGTGGAAATATTTCTTTTGGCGTAGGATGTATCATTTTTTGCGCACTTATCGCTTGCTTTGGAGAAATGGAAAAATACCAAATATTCATTATTAGTACAAAATAAAACAAAATGCTTGAATACGATAGCTGAATCGATATCTTTATTAACTTGACAAAATAAAAATAAAAATAAAAAAACAGAAATATTTTGCTTACATTCACTACGCCCCAGGCTCCATCTTCTACTTGGTATAAATCATAAGTAAACTTCAAATCTTGGGAAAATTTCTGTAACAGATCTATACAAAAGCCGGAACAACATTTATAAAAGTCTGGATTCTTTAATGCAGCCGTGTGATTTACCCTGAAATGTTATTTTTTGAATGAGAAAAAAGTAAGGTTATTTATTTATTTTGTATTTGTTTCTTTTAGGACATCATTAATATTAAGCACAAAAAAAAAAGTACAAAATTATTTTTTAGTGAACTAAACGGATGCATGAAATAAAAAAATTGTCATATTTCTATATGCGTGTGGCCATGTTAACCTAGTGGTCATGACCAGAGTTGCCGAGTCCTGACGTCACTGAAGATCTATCACGCAGAGGGGTTAACGCAAATTAAATCTGTTGCTGCTCAAAGTCCTCATGTTAGCATGGTATGGAAAGAGAGCTGGGTGTCGACACAGGTGTTGTCCTCGCCATTTCACCACGGTTCAAGTGTGACTGTTTTAGATATTTATATGTTCCCCTACATTTACCTTAGATGTTATTCAGAGACCACTTCCTCGCATGTACGGAGTACTTGGGTCGATTCTAAACTGTGTAAAGGTTTTAACAACAAACAAACTTTACAACAATAAAATAATTTTGTTGAAATATGTTAAAAATTTTAAGACATACATGTTTTGCTGTCTTTTATATCAATATATGCCCACCAAAGTTAATAATTTACTGGATCAATATTTTTATCGACAACACAAAATATTACATATTCTCTGTAATTTCAAAATGATTTTCCAGTTCAAGTTTACCTACATTTTTGTATGCAGTGACGCACTCAAGGGAGGGGGGTCCTGAAGGTCTGGTGACCCCCATAGCCCTTGAGTTTTTTCGATTGATGATAACCCTATATATATATAGCGAAAAATTTAATTAAGTACTAGCAATTAACAATTTATTTTATTAATTAATGCTAATTATTAATTCAATAATTAATTGTTTACTGTTTTTTGTTAACAAAATCAGAAAAATCAATTGGTGTTGTCTTGAGGTATGATACGAGTTGGGAAACTTTCGACCATGGACACCTCCCTTGAAAAATTTTTGTGTGTACTACTGATTGCATGCATCCGCATTTGCCTACTTCAGTTCAGAAACAGAGGAGTACTGTAAATTATTTGCAAAAAATCAGCAAACTGGGACATCCCAAAACATTTTTAATAGGTTCAAGGTCTAAGGAATAGGCTGGAAAGTTTAGTAAATCAATTTTATTAGTAGCTAATCAATGTTTGGTGCTGCCGCTACAATGCATAGACGCATTGTCTTACTGAAACGTACGGCGATTCCGACGAAATCTTCGTAAATAAGGTAAAAAATTTAATTTCAGCATACCTTCGTAAGCTAAAGTATGCATTTTATATGATCAAATACCAGAAGGAGAGTTTTATTGGCAGTAAAACTTCCTAGACCATGTAACATCTCTCTAGAAAGTTACTGTTTGAAACATAATTTTTGTCTTTTCTCAAATAGTGCTGGTATAAACTAACACGGGAGAAGTCGCGCTCTTCATAACTACGATAGTTGTCATGCGAGGTGACTAAGTCAACTTAATGAATTTTTTGCAATTATTTTTATTATACATGATAAAATTCATAATTCCAGAGAATAATTTAACTAATTAATAATTTATGTAACATATAATTATATAAATTACAAAATAATTAAATTAATAATATATAGTATACATGGTTTTGAATAACACGATTTTAATCAATTTCTTTCAATAAGGCGAATTCTCAACTTTATTGCTTCAGTAGTACGTAGTGGAAAATTTAAAAGAGAATTGTTAAATACTGTAGCTCCTCATAGAGAAATTCCGAAAGATCAAAAACAGATTGTCAACTAAGTGTGATAATTTTTGCAATGATAGCGAAATAACTAGTAATGAGTAGCTTCAACCAACTATGAGGGAAAAAAGTACATTATCTATAATTTCTGATGATGAAAATTAAATTTGTGATCCTTATACGCCATTTCTATTTATTATATAATAATAATGATTATTTTTAAATATAATAATTATTAATAAAAAATATATTTTTGTAATATATAATGCACTATATCTATTTTTGATGCATTTTTTAATGCTTGTGTTTCATATTTTTGTTTTTGATTAAAAACTTGAATTTGACTTACTTTTTTACTTGTATGTTTTAAATTAAGTTATCACAAACTTTGCAACCTATTTGGTTTAGGTATAACATGACACATTTCGCCTTGATTTATATTATTTCAAAGTTTCGTATAACACGGTTTCGAAACAATACGTAACATTGTACATATTGTACTGTTTTATGTTATCTACATACATAATTAATTTAATAAATAAATAAAATAATAATTTAAATAAATAAATAAAATAGTTTCGTATTTCATGGTTTTGATGTAGCACGCTACGAACTAACCATGTTATACGAGCGAAACCTGTACTTGTGAAGAAATATAAGAATTCCATGAATATACTCTAAAACATGTGTCGAACTCATTGTTTGATGATAATTTATGCTAGCTAATTGATAGATATTTTGTTATATATTTCTAAGTTAATACAAATAAAACAGAACGAATATTAATAGTAAGTACTATCAATACTTTAAGTTGTTCATAATAGATAAAATACGAATAATTTCGTCAATAGACCAAAATATTGTTTTCTCTTAGGCTTATTTGTCCATGATAGGCTAGTAGTATCGACGATGGGCGTGTCCTCAGCAGGTGTCGCCCATTGTGCTCGGTCACTGGTTGTGGCATGATTACGTCTTCCTCAAATGGGAAGTACTTTATCGTAAATAGGTTGTTATTATAGTATTGGGCGTTTTTTTAATTCATTGCATTCAGTTTTTTTTATTACAATAATTAGATCTTAGAGGTAGATTTTGGTGATTTGAAGTTTGGTACTTTTCCGTTTCGCCCGCTACAGACTACCCAAGCAGGCTTTTGGACGACAATACTCAATATGCACGTACAGAAAATGTTGTGTGCATGTTGGTTCTCATTAATTTTTTATCTATTTTTGATGAATTCTGAAAAGGGTGTTACTGATAAGAAAAGGCCACAACTTGTTTTGAAAAATGAGGTGGTAAGAGGTTACCAGCGGTAATTCTCCGTTTGGCATCGAAAATATGATTTTTGGCGATTTTATCGCTTGTGCAGGTGAAACGGAAAAGTACCAGAAATTTTAGAACTGACGTTTGCATCCATTTTAATAAGTTCTAGAAAACTAATGAGAATCTGAAAAATATTTTTTGGTAGTTTTTTTTATCGTTTAACTGGAGTATAATTTAGTATTAGAAATCACAAATTCAAAACACAAGTAATCAATTTTTTTTTTATGTAAACGTAATTTATTTTTAATTATTTACTTGATTCAGGGTAAAAAAAAAAAGAATACGCAGCGAATTAAAGTTAGATCTCAGGAAGATTAATTTTTTTTGAAAATATTCTAGTAAATAATGCAAAATTAGAAAGATTATAATTTCCACGAGGTGGTATTTTATCATTTTAACAAATTGGGCTGTACATGTTATAGATGCTTTAACTATATATATATAAAGATTTTCTTTTCCAAAATCTAAAATACTTAAATGTTGAATTAATTTTATAAAAATTACGATGTGTTATAGTAAATATAGGTAAAATAAGTAAACCTTAAAAAGCAACAGTGTTCAAAATATTTTTATTATTTCAGCGACTTTAAATAATTTTGACAGACTCTTTGAACAATAAGATAAATCCTTGTATAAAGTGTATTAATAATTATATATCTAAAGAAATTTTCTTAAAAAAAGGCAGAAAATTCTCTACTTTTTCGAAAAACTGGAATAATTAAAAAAAATAAAAGTTGTGAGTTGAAAGTAGAAAGGAAAAAAAAAAAAAAAAAAAATCAAATAAAGATTAGAAATAATTTAACACTTAGGGATTTTATGTAAATAAGTTAATTTCTCTTTGTTTGGTCGATTTTCATCTATTTCGTCTGAACCACTTAAGTGCTTTTTGCGTAAATATCCACCTCACTCAACCGGTGCGTTATGAGCCCCGGGTGTATATATCTGTCCTTCCGATGCTCTATTTTTTTTCTTTGCGCTGCTATCAGTAAAATTCCTCCGAAAGCTTTTGAATGAAAAAATAAAAAAAAACCTTGTGCGAACCGTTTGTACGAGGGATTTGCTTTTTTTCCCACAGAAAAATTTGCTCATTTCTGCCTTTTCTTACTCTTATTTCCACAATACGCCGCATACGCTCATCATGTGAAAAATAATGTCACTGAGAAGCGAATCCCGTAGCTTATAAACAGCCGTTAAGAGGTTAACAAGAAAAAAGTTCACTGTTTGAAACACTCTTTTGGGTTTTTTACGACTTGGTAGATGCTTTGAATACCACTTTAAGGCGATATAATACCCTGAAAATCATTAAACTGTCGAAAAAATTTTCATTGGCTTATTTGATACTCCGAATTTTTATAAATATGCCTGCAAAATTTCAAAGCTTTACCTGCATTTTTCATTAAGTAATGAAGCAATGTTTGATGCTAAACAGCAACTACCACACCTACATTTCAGATTATCTGCTAGAAAAGATCCTGATAAAAAATGAATTTATTTTTCTAATGCACATCAATTAGATTGACAATATATATGCAGTAATAAGTCATTTTAAGAAAGAATTGTGCAATCCATGCAAAAATTCTAGTTTGTGAATTAATTACAGGAAGATCAAATGGATTTGGTCAAGATTTAAAAGTTGTGCGTGCTTTTTATGATATTATTATGAATGAAATTAAAACTTCAAAACGGATTCTCCCAAAGCACAAATACTAAATCTCATTTTGATAACTCAGATAATTAAAAATCTAATTCGCAAGAATAGAAAAACTCTCTCATTTTTATGTATTTGTTTTTGGTGATATATCTATATCCCATGCGTGCGAGATTCAACACTTTTAATATTAAAAGATTTTAAGATATTTATTTAAACAAATGCACATATACAGTTCTTAGATTTTGATGTATTTTACCTATAAATTGCTATTTGATTTTGCTTTTATTGGTATTTAATATTTAACATGCGAAGGCTTTTAAAATCATGGGGAAAAAACAAAGGCATACACATCTTTTGTACATGTTGTGCATTAGCTCTGAGCATGGAATTAGCTCTGAGGTGTGTGCATTTGTTTTTTTTTTATAATTACTAAGATAAAGTTTTATGAAATATTCATCTTTCATTCGTTTTTTTCTATATATTCATTATGGCAGTATACTGTTTAATTGTTATACATTTATGCAATTTTTTATGGTAAGTAGTTTTAAATAAGCTAATTAACATTTCATAAAAGTTTCAGACTATTCGATGAATATTATATCATGCTATTCATGGAATGAAAACTTCAAACTCATATTTCTCCATGTTGAATTTTTCTACATATACTGTTATTTAAAACCCTAAGGCTTTCTTGATAATTGACGTATGGGTTTGAAATTTTTGTTACGTGTTCTGAAATGTATTTTTCGTAAATCTGTGCATGCAATTAGCTCTAACATGTTTAGTACTTTTTCTAAAAAAATTTCAAAATCAAAATTAGTGTTTTTTTGAGAATTTTTGGAAGTTTAACTATAAAAAAATTAATAAAAAATTAAAGATCAGCAGCAGAAAAAAAACCATGCACAGTTTTATGTAGTATATTATAAGGTACTTGGAAAAAATATTTTGAAAGAAAAGAGACATATTTAAAAAAGCCTCAAGGATTTAAAAATGCTTAAAAAAGCTACAAAAATTTAAATTTTACAAACATTTTGCAACAAATTAAAAAATTTTGTATGGAATTATTATTAAATATTAACCCTTATGAAATACAATTAAAATCAAATATCAAATATTAAAAATAAAAAAAATTGTAATGATGGTACCATATCGCCTTAAAAGTTGTATTTTTTAATTTATTTTTACCTATTAGAATTGTATATCTTCTAATATTCTTCATCATAAGATGAACGCCCATTTGCAGGACAAGACTGACCTTCGGATCCTCCTTCGGTTGACCCTATCAGTCAGGATCGCCTTCCATCAGTTTATTTCCATAAGTTTGAGGTTCTTTTCAACATCGTCTAACCATCATGTCATCTTTGTCTGGTCCCTTGAATTTCCGAAAAAGGTAATTTTTTGGATAGAAAAAACATCGGCATTATCTGTACAGATGGCCCAGCCACCTAATATGTGATGATCTTATAGTTCCATCAAAGCCAGTCCAGCCACATTTGTCATATTTCCTGTAAATTTCATGATAATTAAGAATTCCTCACTCACATTGTTCTCTTGAATAGGTCCAAAGATATTCCTTAAGATTTTTCTTTCAAAAACCAGCAACTTGCCTTCCTCTGCTTTACTGAGGGTCCAGCAAATAGGTTGGAGTTTACAAGCAAGGGTTTTGTCTCCCCTGTAACTTAGCCCTTTTGATGACCATCTGTCTGCTACTGCTTCTTAGTGTTTTCCGGTTCCTCAGGTGAAAATATACTTTTATGGCTTTTCTTCTTCAAGTGGACAAGAGACCAACTAGCTGTAGTCAGCCGTTCATATCTTTCGTTTTACTTGTGGCCTTGCTATACATGGGCTCAGAAAGGATGGTCCGCTATTGTGAAGAAGATCTGAGTAGGATTATGTATTTTGCGTCGGACTGACATGACGTTTTATGGCTCATCTGTGTGACTCATAGTATGAGACACCAATTAGGGCATTGGTTGGAATGGACCGTGCCTTGAAGAGCCAATAATGTTGGGGACAGCGTCTGAGGGAACTGGGTGCGAAAAGATTTTACTTCATGTATTCTTTTAATACAGGACTTTAAAATTATGTTTAAAAATTTTATTGCAATATGTACTTTTTAAAAATACTTTAAAATAAATTTATACGTATGAACAATTGTTTTTTTTTTTTTTACATATTTTCAAATTTAGATGCGTAAGAAAAAAAATTATCATCGTGTATTTTGGCAGTAATTTTTTATTTTCCTACTTCTTTGATAGTTTGAACTTTTGATAATTCGAAGTATTTCATTGGTCCCTCCCCCTTCGAACTATCGAGAATCGAGTGTATATATATATTTTTTTTGATAGGTCATTTATTTTGTTCTTAGATAATCATGGTGCATATTTGCTTCGAATTCAATATTTTTGCTCTTATTTTTATTTACTTATTTTTTGAGAAATTTTCAGTTAACTATTTTTTTCAAGGTAACATAGAATTTTCAAGGGGTATTCATTTGCAAATCTTTCAAACTTAGACAGCTAAATTGCTATTTTTCAGAGTTTTTGTTATTTTTATTTCTAAATTTTCTTTCATTATATCTTACAGAATTTTTATTTGGTGATAGAGGAGAAAGAGATGAAAAAAAAAAAATATATATACAAAAGGGATAAGAAAAAAAAGGTGAAGCAGCAGCGTTTTTCTTATTAAGAACAAGTGGATGACCTAGTTTTAAAATGCCTGTGATTGAAGCGTTAAAATATAAGTTTAAGAAAATTACTTACAAGAGATTTAACGCTATCAAGAGTGTAGCGTTTTTCATTAATTTTGTATATATGACAGCAAGTATATCGATAATATATCGAATATGCTTCATAATGTCACTTTTGCTTCAATTTTTTTTTAAATAGTTGTTTTGTAGTTCTGTCTATTATATGGAAATATAAAAAAAAAGAATTTCAAGTGAACAATCTCCAAAAATACATTATTTTGACATTGATGTATACATAGTTATATTCAAATTTCCGTTTAATTTGCTTGCTGTTTATAAGACAATACCTTATTTCCTTCAATATAAGTCTGGTTTACAAAATAAATAAAATAAAATATGGTTTTAGTTTGATGTATTATACCGTCGTCTACTTTCGTCATGTAAAACAAGTCAAATGTTGCGATATGCGGCGAATAGTCGAAAACCATTCTTGCGCATGCTAAAGTACAATAATAGTAACTAGCGGAAGATTCGAACTCGGTACCTTCCGATTCTTAAGCGCATAACATACCACTAGACAAAAGTGATCACACCTGTCCGGAGGCTGTTACTGGCTTATTTTAGATATGGCTTATCCCAAAGAAGAGTGGTTTGCATTAAAGAGACCACGAGAAAATCAAATTTATTTAGTACCAAAAATATTCCAATTAAAAATATCCCTGGTAGAGGGCGTTGACAATTGGAAACTCAATGTATAGAACAACAGTATGCTTTATTAATTTATTCTTGTAATAATATTTGTTCAACATATCTCCAGAACATGTTCTACTCAACTAAGGTGTCTATGTGATCTTGCAACTTTGACTCATCCCTCTGCTTAAAGATATTCAATAGGAATCGTTTTACTGGATGAACTATTCTGCATCGAGCTTATTTTAGATAGCACATCTCATTGATTTAATGCGGGCACGACTAAACATATTTTTTGCTGCTACCCCTCCCCCCCTTTTTTTTTGAAAAGTACGCTTCTTTATCATCATGTCTTCCTTTTGAAATGAATTTTTGAAGTATGAACAAACTTTTGGTTCACCAGGTACATAAAGCTTTAAATTTATTTTTAAGTAAAGATCACATTCATTTTAAACTCACAAACATTTCAAACAAAAAAACCTTTTAAATATTTCCTTGAAATTTACGTATGTTTAGTACAATGCATTGCTATCCCTTTTTCTAATATAAAGTAAATGCTAACTTCTTATTAAAAAAAAAAAATACAAAAAAAAGCGATTCCAAGCCATCAGTGCTTTTTTTAAGCTTTTTATGTTTTTGCTTTCATGTTATGTTAAAACTCACTTTTTTCTGTGTGTGTGTGTGAATAAGAATATTTTAAAATACCTTAAATTGTTCACTAACTTTAATGCTACTGAGATCAATCTACTCTTTTTCTTCCGATTCCGAATCAAACCCCGATAAAAACTTTTGGAAGTAAACGTCATTTTTCAGAACATTATTTATGAAGTGCACTTACCCGATAAGTTTATGCTCTGGAGCCACTCTGCATTTTATTGAGCGGCTGGTTTTGCATTCACCGGTTTCGTTGTCAGGAGGCAGTAGATTCACATAAGGGGGCTCCTTCAGAAACGTAATTTTGAGGTTGAACTTTTCAGGAACTCCAGGGGGTGGAACTGGACTATTTCCTGGCCATACAATATCTTTGATGTCAAGCTTGTTTTCCTTCCCAGATTCCTATCTAAAAGTACAATAGTGATTAATGTTAGCAAAACATCAGGTATATATGTTGGTATAAAATAAAATTAACCGGGTATACAGATAGTATAAATATGATATAATTATTCGGATTTTTTTTCTGTAATAATGTAATTTTCATGTAAAAAATTCTTAGTATAATACATAAGATGATAATACCTTGTAAATTTTACTAAACCACTGCATGTAAATAGATCTACAAATGGAAAATGTCTGTCTGTCATGAATTATAGTCTGGGAAGAAAATACTTTTAATGTTTCAAATTTTTGTAAAAAAATTTTAAATAAGAAATCTTAATTTTTATCAAGCAGTAGTTTTTTTTTTAAAGAAAAACTCTTATTATTTAATAGACTAAATCATTAAATTACATCATTAAATGTATAGTACACTAAATAAATGTATAAAGGTATAATTTCCTTCGATTTAATGTCGTTATTTTTAATGTTAGTTTCCCAAAATCCTCTTCTCCTTTAATTTTTGGACGTTGGTTTTTATAATAACACGTATAAATACACACAAATACAACCTTACATGCATAATTACATGGAAATTTATGAATGATAATTGTATTTAAAACTAATATTTTATAACAAAAGAAATGTGTGTGACTTAAACTTCAATTTTATCAAGTACCTCAATGAGAAACTAATACTATGTTAAGAAATGTGTTTCATAAATGACATGCAGAAATGACATTATGGTTTTAAAAAAATTCAGAGACACAATTTTCTAAACAAAAAACAAACAACAAATCAATTTTCCCTCAAATCAATTTTCAGAGAAGATTCATAATTTTTTCATTAAGTAAGCATATATTTTGAATCCAGTGGTTTCCGTTTCCACACCACAGGTCTGAGGTTCAAAACCTTGGACTGGGCAAGGTGGATTCAGTCGTTCCTCCCTTCAATGGGTCGATGAAGGATTACCAAGCTTGCTTGGGAACTTAAAACTGGGTTTTCGTGCCGGATCGACTACCTGACTGAAACATCTGCTCTGCTTAGAGTTCAAGGTTACGTATACTAAGATGAGTATACTAAGTAGGCTTTGGGCCTCATGGGCTGTTGCGCCACTGAGCTTTGTTAAACGAATAATTTATCTCGTTTTCATTTACCAGATTAAATTAATAGTATCATTTTTGAAAGAAGTGCAACATTATTCATAATATAATAATAGAATTCTAAGGAGATTAAAACCAAGAACACGACAATGTATACAAAAATGTAAAATAATTTTTTAAAATGAATGGTCACATTGTTAATAGTTTTAAATGAACAGTAATTTTAAGCCTGACAGAATTAGCATTTATAATTAATGTTAAATAATGAAAACGAATATACAATTTCGATGAAGATTTTCGTTATTTTTAATATTTAAAGCAAGAAGACTTCAAAATGTCTTTACCTGGAAGCAGGCGCACACTTGATACTAATATTAATGGTCGTGTGAAGGACTCAGTCACCTCAATCCTTTTTTTTAACAATTATTTTTATTAAACACGATAAAAATCATTATTCTAGTGAATAATTTATGCTAACATTACAGGAATGTTATTTGCAGGTAAAACTGTCATATTTCGTTAAAGGTATTGTAGTTTTATTATCCCTGATCGACAAACAACATTTTAATCTTTTTCTTGCTTTTGTCTTTTTGACAGGGCGCAGTGTGTCTTGCGGTACACGTATGGCTTCATATGTCAGTTGATGAAATACCTTATCAAGCATTCCAAAATTTTCCTTTCGTCTCATGTTCATCATTTTTCTCAAATTAACGTTCGCTATCATGAGTAATATGCATTACTTCAGCAGGTTCTTTCCTTGCTTGATCAGGGGTGAAATGTGAATTAAGTCTTCCTTTTCTTCCTACAGCTAATGTACAGTATTTCAATAATAATAACAGTGATGAATTTTTTTTGTCTTCCTAATATTTTTTTACTCTGGATCTGGTTGTATTTTTTCTCAGAAAGATCGTATTTCAGCTTTGAAAAGAAAACGTAATAAAAAAATTTCTCATCGTGGAATTACAGCAATTCAAACAAGATGTTTTTTTTTTTTATTTTGTTATAGGATCAAAATTTGAAGATTTTATTTTTGATGACGTAATATCGCCAGATTATATATATTAATTATATCAGTGTAAATGTGTAATTTTTTGTTATGTCAGAAAGGATTTTACTTCATTCCAGTTTTTAAAAAAACTTTCGTTTTCGATGTGCTCGCGCCCCCTTTGTAGGGTTATCTCGCCCTCCCAAGGGAGCGCACCCCACAGTTTGAGAAACTCTGCTTTTAATGTAATCCAAAAGCGATAGTCAGATGAATTCCACGCCGAAGGCCATTTCTGCTAACGTGGGATTTGTCCCAATTATTTCGCGTAGCACTCAGTCGCTGACATATGAAGGCCGTCCCCTGATCTAGGATTATCTTTGAAACAAAAATCTCCCAAGTAAAATTTTACAAGTCATATTTGGCATATCCAAGATGTTGCTACTTCCTCTCCAAGCAGGTGACACTTTTATTTTAGAATCTGCCGTGTTATTCTCTTTTTGGAACTCAAACAACATACGTCTTAACCTCCTGGGTTCCCTTGTATCACATGTGATACAGGAGTTTCAAATTTTTTTATGAAGACTGCACAGCAGAAACAAATTTGGGACTGGTTGCATCACAGGAATGAAATACCTCCTATAATTTCCTCCTTTAGTCAAAACAGGGCAGTACCTGTCCACGGTAGGAATTATTGGTAACGTTTGTGAATCATAACAAGATGTACGCACATTGTCGAAGTAAGTATTTTTTTCTTATTTATATAGGCATATTAAACTATTTTTTTAAAATATGCTTTTTCTTTAAATATGTACTTTTAACTAGTTAACAACAAAAAAGAAATTCTTAGTGAAATATTAAAGCATAATGACTTGTGAAATTTGTTTGTATCACTTGCGGTGCAATGGGACCCAATCACTTATAAACATACTTTTTAAGTCAATTTTCTTTAAATTTTTAGTTATATTTGTGGGGGGGGGGGGTGAAGATTGATATAATTATTTCTTGAGTTAAAATATTTAGTTGAGGTGTGTGTGAATGATGAGCTCCCTCCAAAATGTAGAGTTACGACTTGCATTCCATATCAAACAGCTCATAACAAAGAAGCTAGGGATATACCTGAAATGGTTGGGGATAGGAATTATCGAAGTACGTGCAGGAATGAGAAGTGTGCTTTGCCTTAACATTGTACAATGTACAGACTTCAATGTTTTTCTATGCTTTACAGCTACTCTGGAAATGGTTTCAAGACATTTCATGAAAATATAAAAATAGCACTAATATGTAAATTAAATTTTTTATGTACCATAAACTTAAATTTCAAGTTAAATTTACAAATTGTATGTATTAAGTGATTAAGGGCTAAGGTTAAATTAATTGTTTCAATCTTGCTTACCACTTAGAAAAAAATTTAACTGAAGTGTCTTGTTCCTGATGTATCACATTTGATACATACTTGAAAAAAAAATTATTGTACTTTTCCACGGAAGAGTGATCAAAATAACTATTTAAATGCCTCTAACTAAACATCAAGCTTTTATTTTTGTCTCGGGTCTTAGGAGGTTAAAAGAACTTTCTCTTCACTCATGTTGGCAGTTTTAAAAGTTTAACAAAATGCGAGACTAAAAGGCAAAAAAAATTGTGTATAAATCATC